>CAXITT010000768.1:114397-134351 GCA_964033795.1 Lymnaea stagnalis | reverse complement strand
AAGAAGCAGTCAGAAAGATGATGCTGACCTGCTTATTGGATCCCAGGCAAAGACCATGCTGGAAAACAAAGAAAAGTACAGCCTCAGAGACAAGAGGATTGTAGAGTTTTATGCTTCTGTTCGCAAATATTTTGAGATGGTGCTTGACTACTTACTAAAAAAACTTCCCCTAGCAGATCCTGTACTTCAGAATGCCTCTGTAGTGGATCCAAAAAGGAGATTGGAGGTTAAACAACATCAGTTGGAATACTTCCTTACCAGATTCCCTGTTCTGATCCCCAGCGGGACTGATGTTGACACCATCTATGAAGAGTTTGCTAGGTATCAGCAGATGAACATTGATGATTGTGATGAGGATGGGGTAAGAGTTGACAGGATTTGGCAAACAATTAGCCAAAAGCACCCATCCCTTAAGAATCTTGCCCATGTAGTGAAAGGGATCCTCACCATACCTCACTCCAGTGCTGCCTGTGAGAGAATATTCTCTATGGTGCGAAAAACATGCACAGACCAAAGAACAACATTAGCACAAGAAACAACAGAGGCTTTGTTAGTCCTTAAGGGAAAATCGGGAAGCTGCTTGGACGTGGATGAAAAATTCAGCGCAAAAGAACTCCAGCAGCTTAAAAGCTCATACTACAACTCACTGAAGAAATATGAATAAAAAATTGTGTAAATATCTAAAAATTCTATCAGTATCAGTATACATAAAACTGTATGATTTACATAAAATTTTGATTGACTTTGTTCACATTTGTTTCTTTTTATTGATAAATAGCAAGCTTCATCGATAACAAAAGCTATTTAAATTATTTATAAAGTGTATACTCAGTTAAAGTATGTACTTTTTTTTACTGCTACCATGTTACTATTTTGTTCAGTATTGTACTATTCTGAGACAGTATTGTACTATTTTAAGACGGAATTGTACTATTTTGAGATGGAATTGTACTATTTTTGGAGTTGCTGGGTAAACAGGTCTGCACACACCCTTTTTTTTTCTGTAAAAAAAAAACAAAACCCATTGTTGATGATTTTTATAAACTTAAAATTATTTTAAATATCTTAACTAGGTCAACTTTTTAACAATTTTTCCTGGCCATTTTGAGCATCATGCTGGTATTCAAGAAGGGGTAAATTTGTAAACTGGCGATGGTGCCATACACAGAGCAACACTTAGTAATTGACAATTAGATGAATATATACCAAGAGACATTCAGGCTTGATGAAATATTACCGGCCATAGATCTAGTACTATTATTTGCAGAGGTCTGGTTCTGGCTCATGGCCAAATGGTTCATAGTGAACATAGCTACTCCAGGTGCTATATAATCTAAAATAATCATAGCTGCTCTACACACTGTGCCCATGAGTTTATGTTGATTTGGCACTGAAAAGTCTTAGGTTTTAACTCATTCCCTCCGGCAGTGCTAATTCCGGACTTAATTTATTTTCCTGAAAAATGGGAAGCAACTCAGTTTTGAAATTGATTTGCATTTTTTAAATATTTTTTTAAGTTGCTTAATATTATTTAATGTTAATGAATTAAGAACAAATGCAACAAAAAATGAATATGGTTTAATATAAATATAACATTAGCGGGGAAAAAATAACGAACAATGACCAAAAAAACTATTTTCTGCCCCTCGGACGCAACACATGCTACATATAGACGCACCGTACTAAAGCACACATAGTTATAAAGTGAAACAAGATTAAAACTTCCGGTTTCTAAATTAAAATCACGCCATAGCCAGAAGTCTCGAGGGACGCGAGATTTCATAGCTATTTTTAACTTAAAATAAGAGGTGTGTCGCTATGCGCCGGGACGCATTTGGACGCATCAGGAGGAACCCCCAGAGGACGCATTTAGTCGCAACCGTCGGAATGAGTTAAAAGAGGCATTCATTTTGAAGTTGGTAATGGTGTTACAGTCAATACTTGCAAAATTTTACATACTGATGCATTGGAATATTGTTATTTATTGATGTGATTTACTTATTTTGATTTGTGACAGGTTTTATTTTCTTTAAATTTAGGTAAAGTGGATTTTATGTTTAATTTGGCTAAAATGTTTTTTTTTTATAGATTAAATTTATGACTTAAACTTTATTTCCAAAGTTTAAATGTCTTGTTTCCAGAACCCACTGCAAATTTTGGTGAATGCCATCATCAACAGTGGACCTCGTGAAGACTCTACTCGCATTGGTCGTGCTGGTACTGTCCGCCGACAAGCTGTTGACGTTTCCCCTCTCAGACGTGTCAACCAGGCCATATGGTTGTTGTGTACTGGAGCTCGTGAAGCCTCTTTCAGAAACATCAAGACCATTGCTGAATGTTTGGCTGATGAGTTGATTAATGCTGCAAAGGTAAGTTAATTTTCATGTATATTTGAATTAAACTGTCCAGTTTGAGCATAATCTCTTGAAACCCATATCCGGAAATTAGTACTGTATAAAAAAATTTTAAAATGTATGCTGTTGAAATGGAAGTTAGTTCAAACTAAGAGAAATTTATGTTAAAAAATCTCTGAACAAATTTACTGGTACTGGTATAAATAAAATTCTTTTGTACTTATTTCTAGTAATCCACGATACCTTGTGAAGAAAAGGTAGTGGCGTATGCTTGTGATTCGTAGTTGTTTTGTTCATACATGAAAAAAAGTAAACATAAAAAAATACATTTTTCATTGTATCTTTTTCTTTTTGTTAACTGCAGGGTTCATCAAACTCTCATGCCATTAAGAAGAAAGATGAGCTGGAGAGAGTTGCCAAGTCTAACCGATAAGCTGTTCCAATTATTCATAAGAGCCCAGTCTGATAAACAATTTATTTCTACTTTAAATTAGTGGGAATAAATTATATTAAAAAAAGTTCTTCTGTCTTATTTTGTTTCCAAAGAAAATAAATCTCGAATTTAAAAATATTTTTAAGCTCTAAAGTAAAGCAGCGATATATGTAGATCAACTTCATTTAATCCTGGTAATTTTCATGAGGCATATACCTGTACATTTATTTGATACATTATTTTATTTAAAGTTACTCATTTTAAAAAATTCATTTCATCAATAAAGGAAATGGTAGACACAGAAGTTAAAAAATTAAAATTTAGTAAACAATATAGTAAGATCATCAAGCTTTGCAGCAAAGAAATAAAATGTTGATTTAAGAGCCCATTAACACTGTTTGACTAGAAATTGGAAGTACCCAGATAAAGATATCATATTATCATGCCCAACCTCTATATATCTGGACCTGGTTAAATTGCGAATTTGGCGTAGTTGGGTACAACGTACGATTTGGAAATGTCTTAATAGCTTTTATCATGAAGCCTGATAGAAAACTACTAGAACTAGGAGCCCTGATTGAAAAAAATATATTCTGGTAGTTTCACAATTTTGAAGGAAAAAAAATATGTTCATACTCAGCTCCTTTATATGTCTGACGGCAAATGTACCCAGAAATATGATTTGTTGTGGACCATCCATAATTATGTTATGTACCCATTGAGCTGATAAGAGGGGGTGTTGACTTAAAGTGTGAATGGGTGGAGGGTGATTTCTACATATGTATTAAAGTAAAGGTTATAAAAGTAACACCTACTTTTGTAATGATGGAGATGCCCAAACGAAGAATTTAGTCTACAAGCTAGTTTGTGTCCCATTTGTAACTAGTAAGTGAGCCATATGATGTTATTGTTATACTAATAATGTAACATTGTTATATAATCAACTCAGTCTCATGCTAAACCGAAGGGGTTTTTAAAAAATGCATTCTCAACTGCTTGGCATTGTTAGATTTTGACATGTTTTCTAAGGTCTATTAGTCTATTGGTAAGCAGCATTTGTAATCTTATTGTGGAAGCTCCTAAGCAGTTGAACAATTTTAATACCCCTCTTTGGTTCCAGCAAGACTTAAAAAGCATATCAGAGACGCCACTAGGTTTGGTGTCACCCCTTATATTGCAGGACGCTCTGCAATCTGCACCGAGTAATTGTTACGCAGATCATACTGAATCGCATGTCCTACCTAAACATAAAGAGAAAATATAGGAGTGGGCGAAAATCCAGACAGAAAGAAATTGCAGCTACGTATATGCAGTACCAGTACCGGTATACTAGTAACACACTGTCAGCTTGATCACTTTCAAAATAGGGTTAGTCAAAAAGGGCCTCTTCTGTGATTAAAAAAATAGAATTAATTCTCCATACACAATAGCATCTTCTTTCGCTACCAGTAATATAATTCATAAATATTGCCTGCTTCTGCCTACTGCTTGAACACTTTGTAGTCCGGTATTTAAAGCCTTCATGGAGGAGGATGGGGTACCGGTAGTTGTTCCTGTACTAAGTGATCCCTTATGGACTTGGTTTTTCTCGTTGACATTACAAATGGAGCTAAATGTACTCAACAAGAAGTTACAAGACCAGGGGTAGCTTGTCAGTTTTGCCTATGAAAATGTTAGGGCATTCTGCACAAAACTTGTGTTTGGTTTTTAAGAGATACCTCTGCCATTTCCCAACATGCGAAGTACTCATGCCATCGGGCCCACAATTCAGTAGTAACTTAAAGTAAGTACCGGGTATACTGATGTCATTGCAAAGCTACAGGAAGAATTTGATCACACGTTGAAGACTTCAAAACACACAAAGCAACTTTTCAGCTTTTTGCTGACCCTTTCTCTGATGCCCCCCCACCCCCCCTTCTTTGCTCTTCAATGATTCAAATGGAGCTGATTGATCTTCGGTGCTCAAGCGGATCACCGGTATGTCTTTTTGGGGATTACCTATCTGTGTGAAAAGATCTTTTTTTCACTATGAACTTTAACAAGTCAAAGTTCAGGGCAAAACTAACTGATGAGCATATTCAAGTTTAAATCATTCTTATGGGTGGAATTTTTAAAAATATTATTTCGGGCCTTATTTGTAATTTATAGCATAATTACAATTATGAAATAATCATTTATGTCAGGCCTGCACAACTGAAAATGTAGGGCGGGCCGTAATTCTTTATGAAAAACTTGCGCGGGCCAAAATAAAATAGGACAGGACTTGTGCGGTCCAAAAGATAAGGGGGAAAGCTATTTTTTAAAAAAGCATAAAGAATATTTGTTACTTCGCGGGCCACAAAGTGGGTGATGGCGGGCCGTATGTTGTGCAGGTCTGAGTTATGTGTTCGAGTAGGGCAAGATTTAATTTTTTTTTTAATAATGGCTTTAATTTATTTTTTGTTGTTAATAATTTCACATACGGTACCGGTATGCAGATCAATGTTTAAGACGACATCGGCATGAGCGATCACATTCTTTAGTTTGGCTCAAATCTTTGAGACCTTCGTCAATAAGATGAGTCAATGAGTAACATAACTGCGATTTTGGACAGTTACAGTACAGTCAGTCGCAATTCGTGGCAGGCCGACTTAAATTTTAATTGTACAGGGGAACCTCTCATAACGCGGACCTCTCGTAACGAGTAATTCGCATGACGATAAAAAAAAAATGTGAAGAAGTTGCTCCCTTAACGAGCGACATTTCGCATAACGAGTTACGCAGTAAGGGGAAGTCCCTCTTAATATATAATATATATTGAAACAAACAAAAAAAACTCTACACTAAAACTAAACCACTTTTCGAGCGTTGATTTCAAGTTACCGAAGAGACAAATCTCACTCTTAGAGAGTTTTAGAAAGATCGTTTTCACATCATTGCATGCCTCAAGTCTCAAGATGATTGACAAGGCTTGGGAAGGAGTTACCAAGAGGACCCTCACTTCTGCTTGGGAAAAACTTTGGCCGGAGAGTGTTGTTGAATGTGATTTTGAAACAGTACCTGTGGAGTCTACAGTTAACGAGATTGTGTCATTGGCCAATATCATGGGACTCGAGGTGGACAACAACAATATTGAAGAGCTTGTGAAAGAGCACAGTCAATAGTTGACCACCGAAGAGCTTATGGAGTTGCATCGTGTTTCACAGCAAGAAATTAAGAGGAGAGCTCATTAATGGAGGAGGAAGAAGCAGAGCAACAATCTTCTAGTGCAATAAGAGAAATGTTGAAAGGATGGGAAACTGTGAAACTGTTGCATCGTACATTGAGAAGCATCACCCTAATAAGGAGGTGGCTATTCGTGCTACAAATTTATTCAATGATAATGCTGTGACACATTTTCATCAAATTTTGAAGCGTCGGCAAAAAAAAAATTGTCTTAAGACAGTTTTCTAGTTAAAAAGGATTAATTATTTGTCATAAATTCATTATTTTTATTTACGCTTTTTTGTTTCAAATCTAAATTCTATTCCAAGTTGTTACACTCCTTAACAATTCATAAGTAATTTTATTTTGAATAAATGTAATAAATTTTTTGAAAATTTTTTTTTTTTCAGCATGGAACGCATTATCGTATTTTACATTGATTTGTTTGGGGAAAATTGTTTCATTTAACGAGTGTTTCGCTTAAAACGAGTAAGAGTCTGGAACTGGAACGAATTAAACTCGTTATGAGAGGTTCCACTGTATAATATTTGCATATACTAGTCTAGTACCGGTATTAATTTTCTTTAATGAGCTTAAAAGGAAAAAAAAAATTGAAAAAAAAAACACAAAAACATACATTGGGTTATTAATATTATGTAAGTCATTGTAAGGATAATGCTTTGAAAAGGGCCCAAAAACAAAATTTTATATTCATTAATTTACATATCGGTACCCAATATTTCAATTTCATGAGGGGGTCTCACTCTTTAGATGATCAGGGGCTTGGGTGGAGGTTTCAAGAATTTTAGAATAATACCGTAACTTATAATTATAATTATAATACCGATAGGCCTACTTATATGACTAATTTATGAGGTTTTCTAAACTGTGTGACACATTTGGACCGATATTAATTTATTTAATTAATTATTTATTTATTTATTTATTTTATTTTTTTTTTGGGGGGGGGGGGGGGGGGAAGTTAAAATAGCGTGACGTCATATATGGATGGCCCCCATAGCCTAGGTAAAGGTATGGCCATGGCATTTATTACCGGTACGGTACTTTATAAGTTGATCAAGCACACAATGAGCTTCTCCGGTGGAAAGTTAAGTTAAAAATAAATTCTTACTTTAAGTAAACTTGTTAAACAGTAATGAGTAAACGAATTTCTTTGCACTTTAGTCTTTAGTGAGACTGCGTATATCTCAAATACCGGTAAAAAAAAAATATAATAATTTAAAACGAACAATTTAAACGGAAATTTATTCGTTTTTCAATGAAAGGTGTGTGTGTCTGCTTTTCTCAAATGAGATCGACAATGTCCAGTTGTATTATTAATAATTATTTTTCAAGTCTATTTGTCGGAGGACCACTGCCGACGGTTGACACTGCCACATACCCTGCCCTACTTTTTTTTTGTTGTTGTAGGAACGCATTGATTGGTTAATTTTGGGGGTGTGATGGAGGTGTGCGATGAGCCTGACTCATTTTTAATAGGGTATAAAAGACTTTGCATATGAATGCAAAATCATTTTCAAAAAGAATTTACAGCAATATACACTTCAAAAACAGATTTATATGCTATTAAATCACATTAAATTTTATAGTAATATTATATATTTCATTTGTGAGTTTAGAAATGAAAAAACATCAACTTCAACACAGATCCATCTTTGGAATCGCCCCCGTGTGTCGTCTGACTTGCAGGTTTGGTTTGGTCTCAAAACTGAACTCTCTTATGTTCAACTTCGTCACGACCTCTCCACGGAAATACAGTACACTATTATTTGTGGGTTGAACACGACCAAACAAACACACAGTACATTATTTTTTGACTGACTTTCATTGCAGCTAAAAACGTGATAATTAATTATAGTTTAATGAACACAATTTCTGATTAATATCATTATCAGCGTGATATTTAAAAAGAAAAACGTCATTGACCATTGCCAGGCCATCGACTCAGTACCAGGCTCTAGGACTAGACTCAGACGTCTGACTCGTGTTTAGTGACTGTATTGTATGTATTTTGTAGTGCGACGGCAACTGTGCTCTCAATGATCCAAATTCAAGTAAATCTCATTGAATGACTCATTGTTATTGTTCTTCTCATTGAATGACTCATTGTTATTGTTCTTCTGGTACTGGTAACCATTCATTCATTCTTACTCCCAATATCTGGTTGTGTTCGTACTGTTAGTTGACTGTTACTGTTAGTCGTAGTCAGTACTTGCAATTGCAAGTTATTGTTTAGATAATCTGGTTTAATCACGAGACAAGAGACCAGTTGCCAGTATTATTGAGTATTATTATAATTATAATCTAATTTGAATAATTTGAGCCAGTATTAATATTATTAAATTTTTTAGGTAGACTAACATCATTGAAATTAGTAGAGTTAGAGCTTGTTTATTAAGTTGTTGTATCGCGAACATTTTTTATTATTACAGTGCGGTACGGTACAGACTACAGTTACAATAGAGTTCAGTTCTGAGTTACTTGGGTTAACAGATTCAAGAAGTCGGGCAACGTCATCACTGAAATAATTATTATAAATAGTTCCATAGTGTGAGTGGATAATTTGCTTAATTCAGGAATCAAGTCAAAGTACAAGTATTCTAATTTTTAAGGTAAGACTATTTTTTATTTAATAAATACAAAATTTAATAACTTGATAACTAGACTAAACTATACCGTACGTGGCCCGTGGGGACCTTTCAACAGTGCTAATAAATTAATAACAATAAAAAGAGGGTAATACAAGTTATGTCATGTCATGAAACATAAATTTCATGTTTATAGTTATAAACTATAGACTATAGTATTAGGCATTAGGCTACTTAAACTAGTGTAAGTGATACAAGAAGCTAAGACAATCTGTAGCCGTAGCTAAACTAATATTAATATGATATATAGTATAGTATATAAAGGCATATAGTTCATATAAATATAGGCACAGGAGTAGGAGCAATCAGAATGTTACTTTCTTAGTAATCTAAGTGACTATGTCTATGTAATACCTTTTTGCAGTCGAATCTAGCAGGTTCTAATGCACTTGGCACTTGTTTAAAAATTTATTAAACTTTTTTGGTTCATAATTGGGCCCTATCCTGTACTTGATTTAAGTTTAACAATTAATAAATTAATAATTACTACAATTTTATTTTTCTTCCATTATTTTGTATATAAAATTAGTCTGTACATTCAGTGCTAAATTTTAAAAGAAAGAAAACAACATGTTCCTATATATGAGTTAATGACTATTCTTCAAACAAGTGTTGTTTTTTTGTAACCGTAAAAACATTAATTTTAGCTTACACATATTCTATTAAAATTTAATTGTCCAAATGGTTATTTGTTCTTTTTTTAAATGAAAAGGTATGGGCTAAACCAAACTTTCTTTTCTATTATTGATGATATTTTAATTTATGATGATTTGAAGAAAACACACTCAATTATTTGAAACAAAGTAGGTCATGTATGCTTCAATAACAATTATTAATTCAAAATATTGTACCTTTTCTTATTTCCTGCCAAAAATAACATGCAAGAAAGTAGTCTCAACATGACAAAATAGAATTTATGCAATAATTTAAAAAAAAATACTTTTTTGACTTATGTAAATAATATACATATGATAATTAGTTAACAGCAGATCCAAGTTTTAGTGTAAATATCTAGCTTGAGCTATTGGCAATAGTATTACAGGTTACGACTGTGGTATAGAATTATTGATTAGTAATTTAATTATTACTTCAGTTGTGATCATCAGCATGATACATACAAATAATACTTTTTAAGTATTAGTGCATATTAGCAAATTAGAAAAATATTGAACAGCTTATTAATAGATATTTTAAAAACTTATTTCATTAAAGTGCTTTACAAAATAGTAAGCTGACACCCCTCAGTTACTTATCAGTAAATTGCATCATCACAATCAATAAGTTCTTAAGTCCTACTTCAAGTACACTTGGTGAACTTTACATTTTACTGTCTTGCGCAAAGGCTGTGAATGGGATCTAGCCCTATTGATAAAATTAATATAAAGTCCCTAGAGAGAGAGATTGGTGGTACTGTAAATCTTATTTCAAATTACATTTAACACTAATTATATCCTCACACTTCACATTGTTGTGCATTTGTGTTTTTTTTTTTGCCACAAAGTAGAAACATATCAAAAGCTCTTAATTTAAATGTTTTTTTACCAGGGCAAGTATGTTCTACTCAATGTTTCTATGATACAGTTTAAATTGTGTTTTTCTTACATCTTCATTCTTTGGTACAATTCTCTTATCAGATATAGGATTGCTTCACATTGTTTACAATAAAAAGAAGATAAAAACATGAGACATGGCCATGGGACTACTTGGTAGAAACTTTAAAATGTTCTTTTTGCTTGAGTAATAACACTGTTATAAGTTATCTCTTATCTCTCTTTCTGGTTTCTTCTGATATTGTTCTGTCTGTCTGTCAAATCACCACTGTTCTGAAATAAATTTAACAAGCATTAGAAACTTTATTTTTGAAAATTATTGTTTAAATTGCGGCCCTAATGCAAATGCTTGTCATTAGCATAAGCCTAAATGTTGCATTGTTCTTGTATTTTTATTAGTGTTTTATCGTAAGGTAGGCTTCAGCATACAAGGGAACACACATCTCAGTATTTTATTATAGGATAATAGAAAATTAGAGGATATAGCCCAGTGTCCTTTTTATTCATTTAATTATTTCATATGAATTCTTTGTTTTTATGGGATGTCTTCATTCACAATATGCATTGAGTTATCTTTTATGTTAAAACATCAGAAGCATAATTATATACGTTTGTTCCTGTTATAACCTGTCTCTTCCCCTACTTTTTTTAAAAATTACTTCAACATAGCCTTGTGTCAACCACTCCTCTCCCCCTTTTTGTTTTGATAC
Source organism: Lymnaea stagnalis (assembly GCA_964033795.1). Taxonomy (NCBI): domain Eukaryota; kingdom Metazoa; phylum Mollusca; class Gastropoda; family Lymnaeidae; genus Lymnaea; species Lymnaea stagnalis. The sequence continues at coordinate 123,452 of CAXITT010000768.1, read as the reverse complement.
TGACGGCACCAATTAAATGGGTAGCGCTGTACCAACCCCACCCCTTCGTTGATAAGGGTAAAGGCTGTTTAGTTCGAATAGTTCTGTTTGTTCTAAAGCAGTGGTTCTCAACCTTCCTAATGCCGCGACCCTTTAATACAGTTCCTCATGTTGTGGTGACCCCCAACCATAAAATTATTTTCGTTGCTACTTCATAAATATGTGTGTACCGATGGTCTTAGACGACCTCTGTGTAAGGTTCGTTCGACCCCTAAGGTGTCACGACCTAGGGGGGGGGGGGGGCCGAACGACTTAAAGGTTGAGAACCGCTGTTCTAAAGCATGCTGTCGGGGGATGCAATTTCTTTAATTTCTTTTCTGTGGGGTTCTAATCTACTCCCTATGCACAATGGGGGGGGGGGGGGGGGTCGAACGACTTAAAGGTTGAGAACCGCTGTTCTAAAGCATGCTGTCGGGTGATGCAATTTCTATAATTTCTTTTCTGTAGGGTTCTAATCTACTCCCTATGCACAAGCTGGCAGTTTTCTAAGCCGAGGGATGTTTTTGCTATTTTCCCTAGATATTTTTACGAGATGTAATATATAGGCCTATACAAAATTTTACTCTTTATGTGTGTGTGTGTGTAATTTAATATTTGCATCTTTTGAGGATTGAACCTTTTCACTTGCTGTGCTGTAAAAAAAATTTATGTCTGTCTATTTGATTTTGTATTCTTTATATAAATTTAATAATATCATTAATTTGAATATTGTTAATATCACTAGCCTGAGTATTGTTTTTCTGTCTAGTCTGGTTTTTCCGTCCTTGGTTACGCATTGTTCGCGGAACACGAAAACTCCACAAAACAGATTACATTTTCAAAAACCATGTAACGGTACTGGTACTTAACAGTTGCAGTATGAGGCAAAGATTTAGACATGGTATCCTATCTTTTTAAGATTAAATTTTAAACAAACATTGGTGAAGACGCCCGCCGACGGATCATATGAGCAGCAAATAATCAGATCTTAGAGCCCTATCCAGGGCCCAGTTCTAAAAGAATACGGGTGAAGTAAAATTAATACTAATAATACCCATTTATTGGGGGGGGGGGGAGAATCTTGTGTGCATTCTCTCACTTTTTTGTCCCAGGACGCGACACCTGGCCTTCTCGGGTTAAAAACATTCCATATTATTAGGTACTAGAGCCTGACAATATTAAGACACTTTCAGTGCAATCGGGTTTTAATCCAGACATTGAAGTGGATGTCAGCAGCTATGTTTAAAATCTATTTACTAAAAAAAAAAATGGTATCGCCCGAACATTTAATCACTTCCATTCAGAAGTGTGGTTTCAAATATGCTACCTAAATTTGTTTATAACCCCAGATCATCTAAAATAGTATCCTCCCAACCATCCCTGCCACCCCCCCTCCCAAAAAAAAAACCACCTTCCGCTGAGTAGCCTACCCTTAAAAAAAGCTGTTCATAAATATGACTTAGTTACCCGTGACATTGCAAAACAACATTTCGTGGCGAATTCTCATAGTTTCTAGATATTCATGTGCTACCTGAAGAGGTGGATTATGCTGGTAATCTGGTAATGGCGAATTTGAACTTGTGATAACGCTTTCATACTAAGGCCTCAAATGCGTAAGTGACCAACTCAACAAATATCACCACTGCACTATAGTATAAACGTAAACACGTAGTTCGGAACAAAGGATACACGTTTATTCTATCAATACAAGTTCGGTTAAATGCCAAATCAAAGTACGAGTTTAAGACACCCAGTCATTCTTTGGTTCTTTGTCGTGTACACAAAACCCTCACAATTTACAATCCTTTAATACAAGCATGGGGGCCATAGTTTCCCTCGTGGGCGGCGTGAGGTGTGGGGCGTGTATATTTATTAATTGCTTTTGATATCATGACCAAGATCTTGTCTTAGTTATAAACGTTATTTACACGCCAAGAGCACTTAGCGCAGCGGTTCTCAACCTGTGGGTCGCGACCCCTTTGGGGGTCGCGAGACCCTTTTCCAGGGGTCGCCTAAGACCATCAGAAAACATATGCTCCACAGTTATGAAGTAGCAACAAACCGTATTTTTGGCTTGGGGGTCGCCACAACATGAGGAACTGTATTTAAGGGTCGCGGCATTGGGAAGATTGAGCAACACTGACTTAGCGGATCAAGGATATTAACGATGAGCTGGGTGCAGTTGTTTTTTTTTTCACTTCCGGGTCTAGGAATCTTGAAAGGCAAACCTGTTGGGTCCGAGTCCGGGGGATACTATCATCAGCCATCAGCGTGTGAATACAATGTTAACTGTAAATGGAAAGTGCCATGTTTATAACCAAAGATATGCATAGGCCTATTGATAGGACAAACAATTAGACTAAATTCGCTGCAGGATTATTTTCAGAGATTTGTAGTTTCATTTATCTTACATTTAGTCTCGCACCAATCGCTAATAATGATTTTACTCATATTTACTAGTTGTAGCCCGCCAAAAAATGAATGAATTGAACTTCCCATTTAATAAAGTTACTCGACAAAACATGCATTCAAGTAACGCACATTATAACACATTATAAGAATCCCACATAGTGCCCCCCCCCCCGGTACGCCACCTCACACTTTTCTCCCTCTATATTAATATTCTAATGCCCCTTTTGCACCGCAGATTTATTACACCATATTTAAATTGAGAGTATTTCCGTAAAACAATAGAAAATATTACCCACGAAACGCACTTGTATTTTTTAAGACTTAAGGGTCTCATTTAGCGCAGTTATCCCAAATTTTATTTTGCGTGCTATTGAACTCACCATTGCGCCATACATTCAAACCTATAGAATTATATTGATTGATTTCACCAGTGGCGTAGCTAGAGTGTTTGGCGCCCGGGGACAAGATTCATTTTAAAGCGCCTCTTTTTCTTTTTTTTTAACTCTCAACCCCATTATTTTCATCAAAATCAAAGTACATTTTGGCGCCCCTAACTAGCTGGCGGCCCGGGGACATTTGTTCCCCCTGCCCCACCCCTTCGCTACGCCTCTGGATTTCACTCATGTAAAATGTACACAAAATTATGTAAAAGATTTACTGGTTATATATTTGGCCCCAATGGGTGGATGTGGAACATATTATAGCACATGTAATAGACAATGAGAAGTTAACCCTTATTTTCCCATCCGAATCCGTTTCCATTTTCTGCGGGGTCCTGGTGTGTGGATTGTACGGGTATCTGGGTCAATACATTTACTACTGTTTTTTAACTTGACATGAACCTCAGCTAACGGGTTGTCGCTGGCGTAATTTCTTCTTATGTACGATAAAGCCTTTTGGTGTACATGTAAAGACCCCTTCACACAGTAGCCGAAGCTATTTTAAATATCAACATCATCCTCTGGCATTTTTTCGAAGGTGCACTACTGACGATAAAAATCATATTTATTTATAAATTCGGTATTCAGTGGAGAAACTTAACTCAATGGCCCGGTTTGACAATTGTTGACGAGGTACACGCTATATCCTCTGGACGAATTTGCAAGTATTCATCGACCGTCATGGCTGTACACAAACACTATGTACCAACGAACAAAACGAATAGTTTAACACAGCAGTGCACTGCTCACGATTACAACTTTACCTATAATTCAGTCACAATAGTTTTGCTATTAGTGCCCTCAATGTAACCATGTAGGCTTTTATTGAAAAAAAAGGAGCAGCTAATTTTCGCTCGACGAAAGTGTCGCCGTATGGAAAAAATTACCTCCAAAAAGTTGTAAAATACTTTTGAAGTACACCACACACAAATTTATGTAATTTTTTTTTTTTTAAATTATTGAGAAATCAGGCTATAGTAAATTTAAAAAAAGAAACAAACGTTTTTTAAAATTTTAAATTGTATTAAGCTAGGGCGTGACATTTGAGGGGGGGGGGGCAAAGACCCAGTCATATTCATAATGAATTAAATGGGGATTAATTGGTTTTTCTCTCTTTTCAGATCGTAATGGGTCTACTCTCTAAAGTGTATCAACAAACCAAGACAGTTCAGTATGGCTGCATGCGATTCATGTCATCATTCAGGGTAAGTCGGAATGCTGCTGCTGTGGCTTACTTTTGCTGGAAGCTTTGAGAGTTGTTTATCAGCTGCATGTTTAACCGTTAATCTGTGGCTGTATGGGATTCAAAACTCCTTTAGAAAGTGTTATAGGTGTGCACGTGGAGCTCGCGTAAAGTTGACGTCTCGTATATATTTACATGTGTCTTTGATTCAACGTTTACTTATTGAAACATCAATGGGTAAACACAGACTGTATGTTCAAGTTACAGATTGATGCGCCGACAAACTATTTTGAGACATAATTTTCTTTTATATATGTAGTGTTCATTTTATTACATACTAGCCAATATACCCGGTGTTTCCCTGGATTGCATTCGGAAAAAAAAAAACCAAAAACAACCTCTAAGCCTTTTAATTAACATCGAAATTAAGTGCCATGTAAAACTAAAACACGCCGCTATAGTAAAAAAAAAAAAATATTAATTTGTCTCCTATAAAAACACATTTATCATAACTTTTGTAAACCTTTCGTTCCCCAATGAGATTAGGATCCTGATGGGATCCATTTTTCCAAAATAAATATATATTATTTGGGGATGGGGGTGATGAAGTGGTTCGGGCGGATGGATATCTATAGTATACATTATCTAGGTAATATATCTAAAAACTATTTTTAAAAAAATAGAATTAAAGAATTCATATCAGCTAATAATAAATCCGGGACCTAACTCAGACCTTCTGAAACACGACAGTGACTTCAACATTTCGTTGATTCTCGTAGTGATGAAATCCAGAGATTGGGGGGGGGGGGTGTTGTAAACAATGTTGCAAAAGTAATTTGGGTAGCTAATAATAAATCCGGGACCTAACTCAGACCTTCTGAAACACGACAGTGACTTCAACATTTCGTTGATTCTCGTAGTGATGAAATCCAGAGATTGGGGGGGGGGGTGTTGTAAACAATGTTGCCAAAGTAATTTCGGTCGGTTCTTGTGATGGAGCAGTGTAAAAATGTATTTCAGACTGCTAGAGTTGTCTGAGATAATGTGTTTGGTTCATAACTAGAAGATAGATTGGTTCACATGCGAATCGGGTCACCTCAAGCCATTGGCAAAGAGCCGTGTCGAATAGACCCGTCAACACAGCAGGGGGGAGGGGGGGTAGGAAAACCCAGATTTGAAAGCCACCGAGGACTAAAGGTAGCAGCCATCTTAACAAGCTATTACTCTCTACGATCCACCGACACCAAATATGTGACTGGAATGGATCTCCCCTCCCCTCTTCCCTATGGCTGCGACTGGACTCTGTTTAGCGTAGGGTTTGGGTTACAGGATGAAAAAATGAAACATTTTTGAAGGACAATTCAGAATAAAGCTACATTTAAGATGTCTATTTTATTATGAAAGAAACCAACAATTTTTTCATTGAAATACTTGTTAACTATTATAATGTAGGCATTTCAACATACTTTTCAGTGCTAGATATTTTTTGACAAAATAAGAGATTTAAAAAAAAAAAGAGTTAACTATGAAAGTGCGAGCGGGTCACATTATTCAAATTTTAATGCGTGGGAGTATTAGCGCCTTCAATGACTCCACATCATCAAGTCTATTTCGCTGCTAGGTCTACTGAATGTTTATCATTGAAAAACTCCTCTCCACAACGTTTGCATTATGAGCTGGAATTTGTCTTTAAATTAAAAGATTCGGATTTCGCTTATTTGAACTCATAACTATTATATGCATAATGTGTCACACAATTTATTTATTAGAAGTGAATAAAAGGAAAAGCACGCCACTTGAATATTAGATGAAGAGTCATCTAATAAATAAACTACCGCATATGTCACTCGATACTGCAGTGAATACATGTACTCTGTCATTCGATACTGCAGGGAATGCACGTGCTCAGTTCCTCGGTACTGCAGTGAATACATGTGCGTAGTTATTCGATACTGCATGAAATGCATGTACTCAGTTTCTTGATACTACAGGGAACACGTTACTAGCATTGCATATTCTGGGTGAGGCTTGAGCTTAGACTCTTTAAGCCCCGGCTAATACACTGGCAACAAGCTCCATCTGTTGAGGTGTGCCGTATACCATCGTCGTGACGTGGGACTTTCCCCGCAACATCCAGTGCAAGAAGTCAACAGATGAGCTAGTGTACTCCTTTATTGGAATGGCGTTGCGTGTCAATCTTTCGTAGTTATTTCGGCAAACTAATTCTTGCGAACACAAACGAATCTTTTTTTCTATTATTATTTTTTTTTTTTTAAAGTGCATTTTCGAGTTATTGGTATAGTGGTGAATAAATAGTGAGGACTTTTTGAATAGGCAAAATACGGCCCGCGGGCCGGAAACTGATATAATGCGGCCCTCGAAAGCATTTAGAAATTTAAAAAAATTACTTTGTTGTTAAGTTATTTTGTTGAATTATATAGAATTTCATGTGCCGTTATGATTGTTATAGTATTTTTGATCAAATTTCATTTTTAAATAGTCCTTGACTTTAATCGTGTAAATCTAAAATGCGAATTTACCGATTTTAATAGAGAGAAATGTTTATCGACATCTAAAAATTGGACATAATATACATGCAGCCCCCCAATAGCTTTATATTTGAAAATGTTTGCCCATCACTGCCATATAGTAACCATAGTTTAGTGCAAACCAGCTCTTGACTGTGTGCGTTTGCGCACGGTTTAAGTAAATAAATCTCCTCAGCGCCTCAGAATCGATTCCAATTTGGAATAAATGAAGTATCGATTAAACGTGTTGAGCATAACGTGTTAACGGTCCGAAGATCGACAATGCAGAAAGGTGTGTGCCGCAGGTTGGAGTGCTGTGTAATGTCAGGTGGTTGATCGGTTTTTTCAGTTCTTGGTTTAAAATAACCTATCGATTTCGTCGTTAATGTGCCCAGTGGAATTTTGGCCGGAAAGCTCTTATCAATATACTGTAAAAAAAAAATTAAAAAAAACAAAAAAAACAATATAAGCCAACTAGGGTCGTAATGTTGGACTGTTCTATAATATGGACATTTACACAGCACACCTGCCAGGATCTGCTGATTCATGATTTTAGATAAATCTATTTACTTTAGTTAGTTTAGCGTTAATTTACATTCATTCTCGAAAAATTTTTTTGTTAAAAGTGACAACCATATGGCCTATAGCATTGAAATTCCACATGGACTGTTATGGCAATACCTGATGTTTTTTGGAGACGCTTTCGGCCCTTTGCCCTTACACCAATTCCTTTCATTTTCAGACACTTACCAGGGTATATGGGCCTGCTTTGTTTCATGTGGCATTACAATGCTTTTTCGTGCAATCGTTGACAATTTAGTCGCCATCAAATGGAAGGGAGTAAGGAGGATACGCCTTGTAGACCTGACCTTGTATTATAGTAGAATTTTGCCCGTGCATCTCAGTACTTACATTTTTTTTTTTACCATCTTGTGTCGGATCCAGAAATTCTCAAATAGCCATTTTGAGTTAATTGCAATACATGTATGAAGTGAAGACTGAAGAATATTGTTTTTTGCACCCTATTAATTTTTAAGTACCGTTATGGTTTTGAAAATTTAGTCTGTTTTAAGACTTGGCTCGTAGAATGAAAAATACCTAAGAAAGGGCTGAGAAAAACAGAATGCTAAGTAAACGACACCAACGCTTGTGATACTAATCAATTAAATTATACTAGATATAATAATAATAATTAGTGGTCTTTTATAGCGCGGTACCCCAGCCTAGGGCTGGGCTCACCACGCTATTCATAAAAATATTATCAAAAGAGACATAATCATGACATTAAAATAAAATACAATTAATTATGAATTAAAGAACAGCATGAACCCCGGGACTTTTACAAGGCAAACCATGGACGGCAGCCAACAAGATCATTTATCGGTCAGAGGAGGGGAATCAGTCAGGGTAGTATAGTTTAAAGAGATGTGTTTTGAGTGCAGTTTTAAATGCCTGGGTGGTTGGTATATTGCGGATGTGTAGTGGCAAAGAATTCTATTGTTTGGTGGTGCAGAAAGAGAAAGATCGTTCACCATATGTTTAGCGTGTGTCTTGGGAATGGACAGAATACGCATGTCTGCGGAGGAGAGTGAACTTCCCATCTACTAAAGTTACTTGACAAAGACGTGAACTCAAGTTACGCACATTTAAGAATGCCAATTTTGCTACCACCCCCCCCCCCCTTTTTTTTTTCTTGATACGTCACTGCCCATTTTTTATTGCACGCCCATTAACTCTACAATCAAAGTCGAGCNTGTTGGAGTGTGCACATGGCTGGCAAGCGAGGGTGGTGCAGGAGGGGGGGGGTGGTAGCTCCACCACAGTGCCCATGTCTCGAGACCAACGATGGGAAGGGAAGGCGATGGGAAGGGAAAAGGGGGGGGGGCTTGCTCGCGTCTTGCTTGCTCTGGTGTATCTATATAAAGCCTGCATTGTCGTCGTCTTCTTGTTTGCCCTACTTCTGGCGAATTATATATAGAGATTATTTCTATTTAAAAAAATACAAATTCAAAGACAGAATAAAAAAAAACGTTATCAACTTACAGCACAGTAAGTGAAAAGGTACACTCCTCGCAAAATACAATTATTAATGTACACATACACATAAAGAGTTTAATATTGCAATTATATAACGTCTCGTATATGTTAGGAAATATAGTAAAACTGTCTCTCCCGGCTAGGAAAGCTTCCGGCCTATATGTAGGGATTAATCAGAACCATCTTGTAATGAAATTCGAGAAATTGCATCGCCTTATAGCATTTTTATAACAAATAGAATGCATTCGAACGTAAACAATTCTTCCAAACCTTCAGCCCTGTCTATTGGAGTTCCTCAAGGATCGGTCCTTGGGCCGGTCCTTTTCATCCTCTACACTAAACCTCTATCATCTCTCATTAGCCACCACTCAGTTTCCAGTCAATCCTTTGCTGATGACACTCAAATCAGTGACTCTTGCTTTCCTGATCAACTTGAT
>CAXITT010000768.1:64565-113673 GCA_964033795.1 Lymnaea stagnalis | reverse complement strand
AAAAAAATTCCTAAAAAAAAAAAAAAATAAAAAAACAAAATTTTCCCAATCAAGGGAGGGTTGGGTAAAGAGTGTCACAACACATTTACTCGGTGACGTCAATATGAAAACAAATAAGGGGGGGGGGGCACGTGGTTGTGGTTAAAAATAGGCCTACACATAATGCCATAACACAATAACCGCCAAAATCTCTAAACGTGCACTGTATAACTTTAACCTCTAAACTTTCACTTTATAAATTTAACTCATGGTGGACGTTTGCCAGGCTTGAAGTCATGGCAAGGCAAATCATTAAGATAGTCTTGAGTCATTGCTTATCAAGGTTGGGTGCGCCTGACCTTCTTTGTCGGAATAACTACACTACTGACCGTTTTTGTTGGTTACCAAAACGAGCCCCCCCCCCCTTTTTTTTTTCCCCAAATCCTTTTTAGACCATTGACCACACATCCTGGTGATCTTGAAATGAGGATGAGTTTACTTTTGCTTTACTAGCCAAGTGGGGTTATCGCGAGAACAAAGCTTTGTTTGGTGTGATTTTTGTTGTTGTTTGTTAGTTTTATAATTATTCTTTGTACCCGGATGTCCGCTTATGAACATCTTTAACTCGATTGTAACTCAATATCTCCTTTAATCCATAAGCGGAGAAAGCCCCACCGCCCCTTCCATTTCCCACGTCATTAATCTACACCATTAAGACATTTATGGAAAGTCAAATGTTTATCTGTTGCCGTGCGATTATCACATATACTTGTAAGTTTAGGTTGTGGTTAAAAAAGGTTCTCATAAACTTGGCGAAACATTTCTTCTTCTATATCTTAAGGGCCCACGATCAATTTATTGATCATTTTGGCTCCTATGCATGTAGATGGGATTTGCAATGTTTCTGTTACTGGTGGTGATGAGGAAATTATGCACTAGGGGTTTGAAGGCTTGAGGCAATAGACACAAATGTGTCATAAGTAATGTTGTCGCCTCAACTGTTCCTTTTGAAAGATGGTTCCAGTCCCTGATTGTCTTGGGCAGGAAAGAGCAGCTCCTATACTGGTTTCTTGCTGGTATGAGCCTGAATTGCCTGTCATGGCCTCGTCGCTGTCTATGGGGGAGAGAGACGAGTTTCTGTTTAATACTGGAACAGTGGACCAGCCCATTATTGATCTGATTGACTCGATGTTTTGGTTCAACTTTATTGTTTCTTCCTGGCATTATTGCGAAGAAGAAAAAAAAGGCACCGACAGTCACTCTTAAAAAAAAAAAAAATCAATACGGTTTGTAAATAAACTGAAAGAAACATATTAAAAGACACTCTCAGGACTCCCAATGGAATGATTCAGCTCCCAACTCTAAAGCGTAACACTCATCTTAAACCTGCGCTTTGATGAAAGGACCCCCGTCATTAAGGTCCCCCTCGACAAAAATCCCCCCTCCCCCCCACCCCGGACAAAAGGGCTATAACAGGTGCATTATGCCAACTTCTTAAACCATTGAGGGGAGGGGGTTGGGGAAGGTGTACAAAGTGTGCGCTGTGCACTAAAAGTTATTCCCTAAAAAAAATCGTTTTTATTATTTTGCTTGACGCATTTCTTCGGCTTTAAATTATGAGGCGAATGGGACTGGCTTGGTGTGCTTGAAACGTTTCTTAGAAATGAGTCCGTCCATAAAGTAAAACATTTTGTCACAGGTGGAGAGGGGTATTGGTCATGTTTGAGTATGACGTATGTATATTTTTCATACATAAAAACACATTATGTTGTGATGTTTAAATTAATTCTGTGGAGAAAAGCCTTCTTTTATTTATGATATCTCTTAATAACATATGGACGAATTTCCAATTGAATAAATGTTATTTTTAGTTAAATGTTTACAAAATTTATATTTTTTAGTGAATTAAATTATTTAAGAGGGGAAACCCCCCCCCCCCCCACAAAAAAAAAAAAAGTATCTTATACAGAGACGATAACAATTTCTCAATCGCCCTCTCTCCGCTACTACTACTACGGTACGTCCTCCTCACCATACAAAATTGTATTGCTTACTACCGTGTTAGTCTCTAATTCGTCAAATTCAGAGTTGCACGTTAGTTTATTGATGTGTAACCTAAGTGATATGATGACGTGTCGGGCAATTGCTTCCTATTAAAATACAAATCGTCATACAGAACTGTTTTGTCCATCGGCTGTCGTGTCCCATAATAAATTAAATAAACACCAGTATCAATATCACCTTAATAATCCAGCAGAATTGTATTTGCAATAATCATTACAAAAATTACATAATTAATGAAGCCACTGACTAAAATGAGACCATGACACGTCATCATTGTTGCTTATAATCAATCAGTTTTTTGTAATATAAAATGTCAGTCGATATTTTAACTAGTTCATATGCATACAAAGCTTGAACAATCTGCAACGTTAAAAAGTTGTAGGCATTTCTTCTCAAGTAAGCCGCTATAGGGACCTTTGTGATGGGGGTCCATTTGTCGGGACCTCTTTTTGTGGCCCCTTGTGTTGGTGCCATTTTGTCGTGGTGCACCCGCAAAGGATATAACCGTGAAAGGGTCATCCGACCCCCATCGTCGGAATATGCTAGAATCCGCCCACGTGGATACTAGTCTCACATTTGTTTAAACACGAGTAATTTACACAGTACGTTCATTTGTACATTCATTTGTAATTTGCTAATCATAAACCTGTTATCGGTTGCAATTGTGGTGACGAAAACTTCATGGACATGAGATGTCCATGTGGATGTGTCGTTCAATTGTGTATGTCCACGTCATAGTACTTGCTCGCGTATTTCGGATTCTCAACTGCTAGGTCAGTTATCATTTGTTTTTAAAACCGGGGGGGGGGGAATGGAATTTTTGTGGTGTGCTTTGGTTGTTTTTCTTTTGTTTTTAGAACCGGGGGGGGGGGGGAATGGAATTTTTGTGGTGTGCTTCTTGAATTAATAATATTTGATAATATAATAATTACTAATAATAATTGACGTCTGGCAATCTCGCCCATCCGCGACGTTTCATTGTGCTTGGTTTTAGCCGGCGGATCACGTGAAGACCTTGTGGCTCGACATGAATGGCCGGTTGAAGTAACCCCTAACCCCTGCTAACCTAACACTGCCCTAAGTGTAACATTTTAAAGGATATTAACTAATCGAAAATAGACAAGGTACCATTCCATCTCTGACATGACCCTTACTTTAGGCAGCGTTCCCCAACTGGTGGTCCGTGGACCGGCGCCGGTCTGAGATTTGTGACAGATTGTGACAGGGGGAGGGACGGAGGGAGTGGGGTTTAACTTGTCCAAAAATAGCATGAAGTAATTTATTGACGACCCCTTCTACTGCATGCCGAAGTACTTAGGTTCGCGAGAGGGAAGATGTATTAAAAGTTTATTAATTGCGAAGGGAACTTACCGAATTTATTAATTTAAAAATAAATAAATTTCAGGACTGTTAGTAAGCATGGATTGGATAGCCAAGTTGTCTTACTTGGCAGATATCGGCTAAACTGATCTAAATACATCCATTCAAGGCAATTTGGCTTCGTGCTTCACAGCGGCTGACAGTATTGATGGTCGTAAACGAAACCATAGCACCCTAGACAACACTACCACGCTGCACTCAACCAGACATACAATAGCATGACATGCTGTGAACTGTAGCACCCTAGACAACACAACCAAATATTAGACAATAGCCAAAATATTTTGACATTAGGTCAAACGAACACTTGACACATTGCTTATTTCATATTCCCCGTTCGCCAACAATTTATTTTCCTCCAACAATTTTTGTTTTTGTTTTCCTGATTAAAACTCACGTCATAACATAGAAATATGTTCGAAAATGTTATTTAAGTTTTGATAAATTTTAAATAGCCTTTAAAAAAAAACAACTATATTAAACAGGCTAGCATTAAATGGTAATAGTTAATCGAATTTAAACAATTAAATTTTTTTTGTATGTTAAAGTTCAAACAAAAATAACAATTAAAAAATCTTTCACGGGTCGCTGTTAAAGTGGGAAACGTTTCACCAGTCCACCAAACTTAATTTTTTTGGGAAACACCCGACTTAAAGGGCACGGCGACCCACGGCTGCCAGGTCGGCAAAAGATTCCCTATACGATCCTATATAGACTTCTCGACTCTGCAGTCACTAGCATGCAAGGTTTCTTTCAGCTATATCTCCGGGGGGGGGGGGGCGGGGAAAGCCAAGTTCCCCCCCCCCCCCGAACAAAATATGTCCAACAATAAATCAACTGGAACTGCTGGCACTGACCCCCCCCCCTCCAAAAAAAAAGAAGCCTCAAAGGTTGGATAACAGCACTGCCTGTGCTAACGGCACTGTCTGTGCCTATGGTCCCATCTGTGGCTGGGGATTTCTGTCATATTGCTTCCCCACCCCCTTCTTCACCAACTACAACCATATGAAGCTTAACTAGAGACGTTAACCTGCTATTGGACGCACTCTGGTGTGTGACTTAAATAAAGGAAGCTTAGCCTGCTCGGTAACTCATGCATGGAAATGCCACCTTTTCGCACTCGAAAAACCCGTTAACACTGGACCCCTTCAGATGACACAGCTATATAATTATAATTCTTAATTTTCTGTACCCTTTTTTTTAAAACGCTGCTTAAAGAAAGTTTTGTTGTTTTGTTGTTTTTTTTTTGTCTTTAAAAATCTCTTTTTATGTTGATTTTATAGTTAGTTTAAACAGTTTTTTGTTTCTCTAAAACGTACACCATTGGTCCCCTGTTGCCATTCACCTTTAACCTATTTCCTTCCTGTGTCATGGGATCAATGTTCTCATACAAGTCATCGAGACTAGGTGTTGAGTTGCCCATATCGATTTGAAAAACAGTAACACCATACATTTTTTTCCTCCTTCCTGTCAAGATAAAACTAAAACCACTGGACCATGACAAGCTCTCATGTCTCATACGGACTTTGGTGTGTGCTTGTGTTGGATGAACTTTTTGGTGGCGCCACATCAGCGTGTTTATATGCTTGCGCATTAAACACCCGTTTAAAATTGTCTATTCCAAAAATATGTCATTAATGTGAAATTAGGGCATACACACAAAGCGCCATAAAGACAACAATTGTGTGCGTAAATGCTTACAATGGTAGTTGCATACAGTAGAATCTTCAAATACAGACATTTGTAAAACATCCAGCGTCTCCCAAGTCAACGCTGTCGGCAATAATTTTAACATAAACCTTTTAACAATAGCCTCTGCATCATCGATAATAATAGTTCCAATTTCTACTTTTTGCGGAAAGGCCCATTGTGAAATTCAATTGTGAATAATTGCTTGGGACCACCTGGACAATGTCGCTGTGGATTCGACATCGGTCGAAAGCTTCAAGGTTGCCCTAGCATGTGCCAGGAGCTGTTAGAATAGCAACATCGCTTCCCCAATCGTTGCACAGATGCCAGTATATGGGTGCAGCAACGAACACTACCAGAACCAGAACAAGAGCTCAAGAGCCGTTAAAACGTTTAAACAATCTTGTTCTGTAGGGACCTAGTTAACGCTAGAGATCAATTGTCATGTGCGTGTGTTTAAAACTTCATATAATTTTTACTTGAAATCGTAATCTTTTTTTTAATATTATTTTCATTTAATTTTGTGTCTTTATTTGACATCTGACGATTTCTACAGTAGACAGTTCCCATGGTTACCGGAAATTTGTTGGAAAGAAATTTCGTCGACGGAAAATTGATTGACGGATGTTTGGTCAAACGGAAGTTTGGTTGAATTTTTTTTTCTGTCCACGCGATCAAATTTGCTTCAAATTTCTTTTTGAACGCGCTATACTCTATACTAAAACAAAATAATTTGACGCAAAATTAGATCGTGTGAACTGGGGAAGGGGGAGGGGGGAGGGGGAGAGGGAGGGAGGGGGGGGGAGAGAAATCGACAATCGACCAAAATTCCGTTCGATCAACCTTCTATGAAACTTCCGTCGACGAAATTTCTTTCAAACAAATTTCCGGATACGATTTCCCATAGGGCAGTGTTGTCCCACGCTTCTTCAGGCCACCTAAAAAAATTTTTATTATTTTAAGAGATTAGCTTTTTTAAAATTAAAAAAAAAAATTGTCCGCTTGCTGCCATGAGGAAATGTGAACTTCATTTTCGCTACCAGTTAAGAACTCGAGATTCAAAAATCCTAGGATAAAACTTACAATAAAACGAAATACAATGACATGTCTAACATTACCCCTACTCTATTTTAAACGAAGGTCTAAGTACATATCCTAAGCCAAGACACTAAATGACACTCGTAATCTTCTAACATCGCCCCATCCCCCTAACCACATGTGGAAAGTTGCAAAAGTTTAATCCCCGTACACTGGGCGTCCACTACACGTGTTGGTCGTAGATTGGTCCTGCTACCCTGGTGTCTTGTGATTAATTTTCTCAAATTTGTTTGTAACCATAGACTTGTGCGCGTGTTATTCAGGTTTAAAATTGTGGTCCAGCTTCTCCATGTTCAGGGCGCCATTTCTAAATTGAACCCCCGACAAAAATGTTTACAAGCCTAACTTATAAATATGGCATTATAGGACATTAAGTCTTAGTTGAAATTGTTGTACATTCACGAGGCCAGGTTCAGAGGCGTAGCGAGGGGGTGGCAGGGGGGGACAGATGTCCCCGGGCGCCAGCTAATTAGGGGCGCAAAAATGTGCTTTGATATTATTTTATTGATGAAAATTATGGGTTTGAGAGTTGAAAAAAAGAAAAAGGGGCGCTTTAAAATGGATCTTGTCCCCGGGCGCGAATCTTGTCCCCGGGCGTGAATCTTGTCCCCGGGCGCCAAAAACCCTCGCTACGCCTCTGGCCAGGTTCGAACACTTAATTGTAAACCAGCTTAATTTTTATTTTCCTATAGGCCAATGCATATTGCAAGTAGCCGGGTTTGGGAAATATCAGCGGTCAGTAAAAGGGGATCATTGGACCACACCGTCAAAGACTGAGAACTGTTGTGATTCTATTTCTAAATCCTTTAGTGAGTTGTTTACATTGGTCTGGGGTATAAAGAGCAACGCTCCGTGCAAATTTATTTCCACTATTAATTCTCCCCAAAGGACTTGAAAAAAAAAAAGATACCAACCTCAAAGTGGAACCAAGATCGTTCTTAAACAAGCCCCCGATTGAATTAATTCATGGGGTAGGCCTTCATCATAGAAGTGGAACAACATGCAGTTTATAATGTAATGGATCGTTTTATTGATATACAGATTGGAATATTAAGAAAGCTTCAAATACGGTGTATATTTAATTTTACGGTCCTGCGTATTTTAATGATGTTTATGTTGTTGTCTTTTTTAAATGTGTGCTGTGCTTGACCGATTTTTCGTTGTAAGATACGTGATCCCATTCCAAAACAATGGTGCCGACACAAATATATCTGAGTCATATGTACTACATAGGATAATAATTGAAAACAGTTTAGTTCGGTAGTGTCTGTTGCTATTTGTGCATTTTAGTAGGCCGGTTTCCGAGATAGTGGGTATAAATAGCTCTCGGTGTTGTGGTCGTTGCATCAGCCCGGTATCAGCTAAGTTCTGCTGAAGTACGTGGCCTACTATTGAACTGCCATGTATGGTGTGTGCATGGGTAATAATTGAACTTGCATTAGGTCATGACCTGAAGGTTCCTGGTTGCATGTACGTTGAATCATCCGTTAGTCTTAGTGAAATGAAGTAACAATTATATATTCATTTATTTTTTAAACCCTTTTTAAAATATTTTTTTTCGGAGTTTGGGCTGGAAAGAAGACCAGTATATAAACTATTTATGTGTTTTTGGTGATTTTTTTTTTTTTTTATAGATGCAGTAGTGTAGAGTGGGTTGCTAACCGTCCTTAGATTTCGGACAGTCCATAACAGTTTGACCTAAAATGACTTGTCCGTAAAAAAATCTTTAGAAAGTCTTTAACATAGTGAATCAAACTGTGAAATGTCAGCGTTTGTGATTTCTTCTTGTCTGCTGTCAAATGTATGATCCTAAAGAGTAGAAATTCAGCACCGATGTGAATGCCACACAATAATATAACCTTATTAAATAGGCTCACGGCCATACGGCACAGAGACTTACACTACAGACAAGTCCAGAGACTTACAATACAGACAAGTCCAGCGACTTACACTACAGACAAGTCCAGCGACTTACACTACAGACAAGTCCAGAGACTTACACTACAGACAAGTCCAGAGACTTACAATACATACATGTCCAGAGACTTACACTACAGACAAGTCAAAGAAGCATAGTTGTACCTAAAATTGACATTTTTTAAAATAAGTCTCGTAAGCTTATTTTAACAAATGAGTCCGTACAGAATCTAGTTTGTCCGTAAAAATTGTGAAGAGTTAAAACATTCGCCGGTAAATGCTATTGTTTTTTTAGTTGGCAATGCTGTGCGGCAAAGTTCTTTTTTTCTTTTTAACTATGCGGTTTATATGCCCTTTTCATACCAATCACATCTTTTAAACGTATGTTATGGGTGGGGGGGGGGGCTGGAGTCCTAGCAAATTTTGTCTGTTGAATCATCTGAAAATGTTGCAGAATATGTTCCTAAACATTACTCTTTTTTTCTTTTTAACTATGCGGTTTATATGCCCTTTTCATACCAATCACATCTTTTAAACGTATGTTATGGGTGGGGGGGGGGCTGGAGTCCTAGCAAATTTTGTCTGTTGAATCATCTGAAAATGTTGCAGAATATGTTCCTAAACATTACCTGCTTTTATAGAACCGGTTATTGGACATTTTGGATAGCACCACTTATAACACTTAATAATGACTTCATATAAACGTATATACATTAAGAAATCCTAGATTCCCAATTATGTGGTTCGACAACTTTTGGATATCATATTGTGCATTTTTAATACATTCAACATACCTGCTCTAGTATAGTTTTATTTAGTACATTCTGTAGCCTTCCGCGTCCCATTGAAATTTGCTCTGTAGGCCTACTTTCGTGTGTGTGTGTGTGATGTTATTCGCGTCTGGTCACTATGTGATATAAGGAAGTTGCGCATGGAAACCCTTCATCCATTTTTTTTTTCTTTCTGTTCCTGATTTATTACGGTTTAATCGTAATGTCATGTTGTTTTTTGCGCACAGATTGCTCATTCATGGAATTGTAGATTTGCGTGTTGAAGAACACGGATATAATATTACGTACACTCATTACAAATATGTTTGAAACTCATGTCTCTTGTTACCGTCTCCACTAGGATGCGCGTATCCTTTGTTTTAAGACGTGAAGAGCACTTGTAGTTAGTCAATACTGACATGGGCCTGTCTGTAACATCGACCCCAACCTGAAATGACCCCCCCCCCCGGGCCCCAGACACTTATAACCTTCCACTCTCCTTCAAGAAGGAGGCTCTGTAGGCTAAGCGTGGCCTTGTACGATAGTTCAGGTAACATGTCCTTGGGGATATTTTAAGAAAAAAAATGCATGACCTGATGCCGATGGCGTAATGACTTAACAGGTAAATAACATTCCCAGATGTATAGTACATTTCCGTGCAGTGTCAGATCAGCTGAGATGTAATGTAACTGTGAAATAAGACTGATTACTAGATACATGTTTGCTTTAAGTACATGTTCTTCTTGTTTTACTAGACTGCTGAACTTTTTAGACTAGTCAATTTTTTTTGGAGAATTTGCATAATCTTTTAAACAGTAAAAGATATGACTAGCCCCAAGCTAAAGTTTTGAATATCTCGTTTCCTGGTCAAGGTGAAGGGGAAACATTAGAGTGTACAGCCCGTCCCTGGCCTACTACCATTCAGTATTGTGTATATGAGAAGTCTTCTATAACTTAAGTATTTAGCTGAATGCGGCCAGCACCTGGCTGGATGATGCCACACGCAACTCTGAGCCATCTTTTGAATAACCTTGTACTTGGCCATCATTCCACCTGCTGCTTCAAGTCCATTTACAGCTCCCAATAACCTGATTTTGTTTTTTGTTATAAAAAGAAGCTATGTTTATTAGATAATGAATTACCATAAAAGTAATAAAATATTTTTTTATTATATATAGTATGAAGACCTGCAGATCACATTGACAGACAAGCCATCTCCCAAACCAGACAATGAAAAACTCAAGTTTGGTGCCAACACCTCTGACCACATGCTGGAGGTCGACTGGACTCTTGAGCACGGCTGGGGCACACCACATATCAAGCCAGTTGCCCCTCTACAGATTCACCCAGCTGCTAAAGTGTTGCACTATGCAAGTGAGGTGGGTTGTCAGATGTGCCTTGTTCTAGAATATCATAGAAACCACCTAGAATATTATTAGAAACCCTCTCCTAGAATATTATTAGAAACCCTCTCCTAGAATATTATTAGAAACCCTCTCCTAGAATATTATTAGAAACCCTCTCCTAGAATATTATTAGAAACCCTCTCCTAGAATATTATCAGAAACCCTCTCCTAGAATATTATTAGAAACTCTCTCCCAGAAGTTCACAGAAACCCTCTCCCATAAGTTCACAGAAACCCTCTCCCAGAAGTTCACAGAAACCCTCTCCCAGAAGTTCACAGAAACCCTCTCCCAGAAGTTCACAGAAACCCTCTCCCAGAAGTTCACAGAAACCCTCTCCCAGAAGTTCACAGAAACCCTCTCCCAGAAGTTCACAGAAACCCTCTCCCAGAAGTTCACAAAAACCCTCTCCCAGAAGTTCACAGAAACCCTCTCCCAGAAGTTCACAGAAACCCTCTCTCAGAATATCACAGAAACCTTCTACCAGAATATCATAGAAGCACTCTCTCAGAATATCATAGAAGCACTGTCCTAGGATAGAAAAAAATGGAATAGTTAGATATAAGATTTTTATCTACAACAAAATCTACTTAAAATTTGTCCAGAATCCTGATACCTCTTGTTATAAACAATGAGCTTATTTTTTTTCAAAATCTTTCATCAATTGTTTCTTTTCTTCTCTAATAAGCCTCCCTTATTTCTGATTTGTTTTTAATTGTTTATGGAAAAGCTCCTTGCATAATGACGATATTCACAATGTTGCAGCTCTTTGAGGGTATGAAAGCTTACAGATGCATAGATGAAAAAATTAGAATGTTTCGACCTATGGAGAACATGCAACGCATGGCTCGCACTGCAAAAAGGACAGCTTTGCCTGTAAGTGAGAGATGCATGTCATTAACCCCCATCCTCCAATTTAACTAAGGGCCCCACTCCCCCCCCCCCTCCTTCTCATTGTAAGCAAGGCTACAGGAGTATTAAACATGTTCAATGCAGTTGCAGATTTAGTGGATAAAATGAATTTAGATATTTCCAACTAATTGTAACAACCTTGGAAATAAATACCTTCTGAAATACAATTTTTTTATTTTTCCCTTAAATGAAAAATAAAATGCACTAAATAACCATTGGTGCCAGCATAGCTGGTTATTTCAGCCCCACTAGAGTGAGTGTTACCATGCAATTTTTTTTCCCTAAAAATACACCTAAAATATGAGGTTTGTCTTATGCACCGGTAATGTAGAAAATTTTTTCCTTAAAATGTGTATAAAAAGGGGGTGCTCTTATACACCGCTGAGTCCTATATGCCGTCAAATACATTATACATATTATATATGATAAAAATAAACTCATTTGCACATGCAGATACAGTACTAAAAATCACACTTATACCTCTAATTAAAATTTATCTCCATCATTTTAAAGGTTTTAGCAAAAATGCAATTTGCAGTGGCCTTGTAATTCTATTAATTGCCTTGGGGAATATTTTATCATTGGAATATATGAGGCTAGATTATGCAATGCACTTTAAACTTAGGGATTTGGTGGGCTCACAAATGAAGATGGATTTTTACATGACACAATCACAAGCCTCTGGCAAAAAACAAAAACACCCAAAATGTAATAGCTCAAAGGCTCCAATTTTTAGTTGTCAATAAAAAATTGTATAGAATATGTACTGATCTCAGAGTCTGATGTACTTTTTGTACAGGATTTCAACCAAGCTGAGTTCCTCAAATGCATAAAGAAACTTATCAGCATTGATCAAGAATGGGTTCCTCACTCCCAGAAGTGTTCACTGTATGTTCGACCTACTTTTATTGGGACTGAGGTAAGAAGGCTTAACTGCTTTCATTTTTTTCAAGAAGAGTTAATAATTTCAACAAAAAATAGAGTGCAGCTTTAAAATTTCAAATGACTACCAAAAAAAAAGTAGATTTAAATAAACTGTTATAGAGAGCTTGTTTACATCATATTTCTCTGATTGACCCCGCATGAGACGCTGTGTTCACAAAGGGGTGTGGCTTAGGCCTTTGAAGTATCTTGTTTACAATCGGCTTCCAATTACGCATTGGGTATAATGACTCCGGGTACCTTCTGGAATGTACTCCTTAACCCGAGATATATAAACAACATGTCATAAGCCCTTCTGGAAGCGTCTTACTCTACATATATATAAAGGATTGACAGATACAGAGGGAGGGAGATTTTCAGATAAATTTTCTTAACATTACGAGGCGTGTTTTATTCTTTGTGTATTTGTGTGCTCCTACTTATATGTGTTTATTTCGCATTATTTATTGGCATCATTATTTCTAATTGTATTAACTGTGTACCGGTACGAGATCTACCATACTGTAAGTTGAAGATTGTAATTTTATTTTATTTTATTTTGTAATTATCTTAAGACATAATAAATCTTAATTAATTGTAACTAGAAACTGTTTTGGGTCGTATCTTTAATATTGTTGATTCTATGGTATCGTCCTTTGTTAGGCACTGCTTACAACGAGCCAATTAAAATTAAAATAGGAGATTAATTTCTCCCAATACAAGTCAGTGCGTAACAAAACAATAAATCTGCATTTAATAACTATTTGCTTTATATCTGTAGCATTACCTTGTCACTTTTAAAATAGACAATGTTTATCAGAGTAATGCAACTTAGTTGTTTGATTTATGAAACAAAAAGGGCAAATAGCTGTGGATAAAATGTGCTCAAATTTCATTCAGTAATGTATGTATATCGGTTTTAAGATATGTACATTTTACTTTACTTCCTTAGCCTACACTGGGTATCAATGCTTCAAACATGGCCAAACTTTTTGTGATCACAAGTCCAGTTGGGCCCTACTTTCCTACAGGCATGAAACCAGTTAGTCTTCTTGCTGACCCACAGTATGTCAGGGCCTGGCCCGGAGGCTGTGGCATGTATAAAATGGGCAGGTATGTTGGTACTCAGCCAGAACTTTTGAACATTAAAAATTGAAAACAAAAAAAAGCACATAATCATATTTTTAGATGAAATCAGATACAATTGAATCCTTTTCTCAATATTATCATTTTACACAATGCTTTAAAGTTAAGTTCAAATTCAAGTTAAAAGTAGAAAGGTAATTTAGATGGCAGACAATATTAAAAAATGTACTTTCATTTAGTACTTTGGGGCCGAAACAGTTTAAAAGTGAACCATCTATTATTTTAAACAATGAAGGTGGAGAAATCGTCACAAAATTGCAAATTTTACTTATAGTTACAGGAATAAATGTAAATTAAAGACATAATAATGAGTCAAGCTCTTTCTTTTGTTTATCTGCACAGCAACTATGCCCCAACAACAGCCATACAGAGCATTGCAAATGAGAAATATGGCTGCCAGCAAGTCTTGTGGTTGTATGGAGAGGACCACCAGTTGACTGAAGTGGGTACCATGAATTTGTTTGTCTTTTGGATCAACGAGCTTGGAGGTAAAACCGGTTCTTATTTTTTGTACACCCGTTCATTTGATCTTGAAACGTTCTCAGTTTCTGTGTTTGTCTTGGTCAAATGTTGTAACTCAGTTTTCAGATAGACTTGAAATTTTGCATGGCTAATCAAGCCTGGCGACTATACTACTCTACATTATCAGTAGATCAGCAATGACCTCCACTGACTCTTGAGTGACCTCTGTGGGTCAAATCGTGCATCTCAATTTTGACCTACTTCCTGATCTCTGGTTGAGATGAAACTTTGTACACTTTGACTAAAACAATAATTTTTTTTTTAAACTTTAAAAACATTTTTTTTTCAAAAAATGTACTAAAAAGTATAAAATAAATGTCTGCCAAAACTTAAGAGTTCTTTGTTTCATTTCAATTAGAGATCAGGAAGTGAGACAAAATTGGTGTGCAAGATTTGAACACAAACTAACAAACGGACAGGGCAACCTAAGGAAAAGTTACATGACATTATTGCATTTCATGGGCGCCCTATGCTTTATAATCATACGATTGTAACAACTGTATTTTTTAAAAGTATTTCTATATTGTTTTATTTCTTGAAATTTGTATTTAGTACACCTTAATATAAAAAATATATTATCTTAAAAGGCTGCAACTATTAATACCCAGGTACCAGAATTGAGAGGTTGGTATTAAACTATTAAAAATATTTTTGGGTTTGTAAGACAAAATGAGGTATAAAATGAAAGATAATTGAATGGACTATATGTTTGTAAACTTACTTCTTCAGTTTAACTAAAATAAACTACCACAAATGACATCCGAATAGCACTGAGTCAAAATGGACCCAGACACGCAGCACCACCATTTACACCCGGGTACCATTAGACTCAAGCTATTCGGGTGTCATTTGTGGTAGTTTATTTTAGTTAAACTGAAGAATTAAGTTTACAAACATAGTCCATTCAATTATCTTTCAATTGATACCTCATTTTGTCTTACAAACCCAACAATAAAATTTTAAATAGTTTTTTAATCCCAACCTCTCACTTCTGGTACCCGGGTACGAATAGCCACTTCGATCTTAAAATTGTTTTTACATGGATAGGTTTAATGGTTTAAGTAAAAATTCATTTTTAAAATCCATTTATCTTAAGGCTAAAGCTGCCATCAACACATCTGCATTGAATAGGTCTGAAAATGTATGTCAATTAAAAAGCAATTTATACATTTCTCCTGTTAAATCTTCCGTCTTAACCCAGTGCTGTGAATCAATGATGTATTGCATTAAAGTTATGCTTTGTTCCTCAAATATAAGTCAAGCACAAATTTTGGTAGACAAAAATTAAATGTAAGGATAATTGATAACTCCGCAAGAGTAGAATCAACTTGTGCATAATTTTAGTGCTTTGCTTTTTTCATTATCCTTGATAATGCCTTTTATTTTCATTTATCCTCTCAACATATAATTGGTTATTCTAATATTTGATGCAGAGGAGGAATTGATTACACCACCACTTGAGACTGGGTTAATTTTACCTGGCGTTACCAGAAAATCTTTGCTGGAGCTGTCCAGACAATGGGTAAAATTTTACTATTCTCCTGTGTTCTTTTTATACCCAGCTGTAAATAATAAAGAATAAGTAGGGAGGGAGTATTTTTATAAAACTGCTTTACTAAAAAGATTTTCATCTTACCTTTTTTTGTTTGTGCAGGAGTGGCATATTTGAGGCAGGTTATTTTTATTTAAAAAATCTGATTAGCTGCTCAAAAGCTCTTATGATAACAATACTGAATATCTAAGTAAATTATGCAAGGCGTAATATTAACCCTCTTGAGACGATTGAGCCAATTTTATCGGTCTAGTTTAAATTTATCTGCCCAGTTTATGGCGAAAAAGACAAAAGGCCAATCTATCGACCCAATGATAAAAGCCTTGAGAATTGCTGGCTGGTCTTCTTACCAGCTAATTAGATTGCTTCTTGCATTTGTCGCTCACCTGTCAATTTTAATGGTGGCTTACATTGATATTTTGCAGTGTTCTGTCATTTTATATCACTATTTTTTTTGTACGTCGAGACCACTATAAATGAATTTAAAAAATATGTGACCTTGAAATATGCCAAAAGGCATAAGCAGCCCAGGGGAATATTTTATGCAGTTATTCACAATGAATCTCATTCAAATATGGGTTAGGACTTATTCAGGCTTCAACAATCATAAAATGTAACAAATTTCGGCAAGTAAGACATTTTATTCTAAGTGTACAAAAAATAATGGATAAATTATGCTAATCAGGATATATCATTTGCATAAATTTTGAGATTTCAGTTTGATTCAGAAAGATATTATTAGTTTATTCAATTCCCTACTAGAAAATATGTAGTTTTATATTTGTAAAGTAATTAGTTTATTTTTTATAATTTTTTTGTAAAATAAGTGAAGGGCTTGTGAAAAGGGCTCCATCTTTTTGGCACAGACAGTCCAAAATGGCTCCACCTCAAGAGGGCTAATAGAGAATAAATTAAGCATAACATCTTGTCACATCTTTGTAAATGTAACAAGGGTAACTGCTGAATACAGTAATTTCGTTTTTATAGAATTTGTTCACTAGATACTTAACAAAATTTTAGTGTATAACATACATTTTATTACAATTTCTTTATGTTTATTTTAAAATTCAACAACAAACAATGATGTTATGGGTATCTAATATATACTCTCTGACTTGCAGGATGAATTTAAGGTTTCTGAGCAAGTGATAACAATGAAGAGGTTTACAAAGGCCTTGAATGAAGGGCGGGTAAGTTAGCCAGAGCCAGTGACTTGTTTTTTAAAATATTTAAAATTTAAACAAAAATAATAATAATTATAATAATAAAGAACTTTAAGATCAAGGACTCTAAATTGGTTAGAGGGGTTTAATCTACAAGCATTCTTTCTAATTTCTACTTAGTAAGAAACAATTGAAAGACAAAAATTAAGTGGAGAATGAAAGTGAACATTGAGTTACATCATACTAGAAATGAATTTTTAAAAATGGATTCATTACTTAAAAAGCATGTTAAGAATGACCTTTATTGAAGGTACGCACAAGGAACAAATTTTAATATTTACTTTCAGGGATGTAGGATTTTTGAGTGTAGAATAAATATATTTCAAAAAATGCTTGAGTGAGTTATCTAACTTGTCCAATGTCAATGAACCAGCTGTTAACTGTAACTACCAGGTCTCATCTTGAGCTTTTATCTTATCAGGTAAAGGAAGTATTTGGAGCAGGCACTGCATGTATAGTGTGCCCTGTCAGCAAAATTGTCTACCTAGGCCAGGAACTTAACATTGAGTCTAACGACAAAGAGTCTCTTACACAGAGGTTCTACAGGGTAATCAATGACATCCATGTAAGTCTGCAAACTCAGAGCAGAAATTATGAATATTTTTTAAGTATTTGACATGAATAGCTACATAGAAACAAAAAACTTGGCTTTTGGCTACTTCATTAATCCTATTTATTTAATAGTTCCTTTGAGACCTAACTTCAAAATGAATTGTAAAAAAAAAGGGCTATTTATTATATCAAAGCATAATTTATTAATGATTGTTTAGTGTCTTACTCAAACTATACCCAATTACTCATTATAGGTTTATCAATGCAATACTTTTCTTTTTTTAAAGTGTAAGTTTTTAAAATGTACCATGGCTTGTGACTCCTCTTTTTCATTTGCAGACACTTAAAAACTTAACTTCCTAACCAGACCCAATGAAAGGATATTTTTAAAATTTATTTTGATAATGTTTAGATTAAACAGTGTTAAACTCCAATAAACCCTTTTACCCATGGGAGGTTTATCAATGCAAGTTAATCTCATTAGTGAAGCTCAGAGTGATTTATTGTGATAATATTCTTTTATTGATCCAAATAAATGGAAGTATTACATTGTACATATTCATTTTCAGCATAGAGATAGATATTCTTACCAAGACAAATTTTTAAAACTATTACAGTTTAAACTCAAGATGAAGTGTTTTTCTGTCGTTAAAATATCCCCGTCATATACCATAAAAGTTCCAGATATTTTCTTGTTTGCTTAGCCTTGATGAAGTTTAACTAACACTAGTTGTTGTTGTTGCAGTTCTACCGCACGCCACACCACTGGATGGAGAACATTGAAGAGGATGTGGAGGAATCTATTAGGAAGTATGGAGCTCAAGTTTGAGAATGCCTGCCATTTGTTGTGAGTGGAAGAAGAAAAAGTACCACTTAAGCATAATCTCTTCACAGCACAGCTTTCAAGAATAATGCTGACAAAACCTTCAACTGGTTTTTGCACTGTTCATTTATTGTATTCCTTGTAGATTTCTGTACAGCCCCTTGGACACCAAACTTACATCACTGCAGATTAACTGTTGTATTCATGAGCTAATATGGGATGCCCTGACTATGTAATAATAACAAATAGATTTCTAAAATGTTGTGTCATTGGCAATGAAAATGTAAATTTGTTAATTATGATTGTTCAAATTATTTGCCCTCAAAATACTTTCTTTTTCCTTCTGTTTTCTTTAATTGGATCCTTTTATTGTCCTTTTGTTGTCCTTAAATTTTTCAGAGATTTCAAACGCTTCCTATTTTTAACATATAAAACTGATCAGTTCACATCCCTCTCTTGATAATCACTTTTTTTTTATTTGAGACCTAATCTTTTCTGATGGGACATAAGATGTAATTGGTCGAAACAAATTTTTTGGTTCATTTAGTTTTCTCAAAAAGTATTTTGATGTAATTATCTTTTGCACTGAAAATTTAAAAGCTAATTTTGAAAGTTAAATTTTTTAAGTTCTAAATGTAAAGTATAATTACTAGTAGTATATAATCCTTGGTTGTTTTTTTTTTCATTTTGTTTTTATTCTAACAAAAATATCCTGCAGATAAGTATGTCGAATATTAATTTTTACTCTTTCATATTTGTGGAAATGTGACTTTTTTATTTTTAAATGATTTTTAATATTATAAAAAAATAAGGTTCATTTATTACAAGTTAATAAATAAGCACTAAATAAATAAAGAGACCATGTTAATTTTAATAGTGAGGATAGTATTGGACATATCTTAAATAGTTGTTTTTTTATTCTAGATTAGTGATTGATAACTGATATTAACATTTCCATATTATTTGATAAATCTAATACTAATTGGTAACGGAATCTATTCGCTTGTGCAATTAGGACTTGATTTTTTTATTGACTCTTTTTTTTTTTTTTCATTCATTGGCTTTCATGCATAGATGAATCTCAAATTGTTTTTATATATTGTTAAATTAATATAGAAATCAGCCTGTCAATCCATGAATTTATACAAATAAAAACAAGTTCTCCATTCATAGAAAGCTTCAGCTCATCCTAGATGAGCTTATCTTCTGTCATAAAATAATAACCATCTAATGATATTTTGTACCTAACTGTCGGACTTTAATGAATGTGCTACACAATAATGTAGAGGATTTTCATTTTTTATTCTATTCACTTTATTTCAAAGTTACATTTCCTTGATTTTTATCATAAATAATCTTGCTTAGCTTAAAAAGTTTCCCTCAAGTGGTCAATTCTTTAATGAGATGTGCACCTGCAATTTTATTTTTTAAAATTCTGCTCTTAGTTTCTTGAATTATTTTTTAAAATTCTGAATCATTACAAATTTTGTTTTCTACCCACAATCAAATTATTTTGAACTGAAAACTTTTCCCACAAAAAATTCAGAGTTAAAAGTAATTGTCAAATACCCATGTAAATACTAAATTTAAATTATATGTTGTGCTTAATCAATGATCAGTGTTTCTCAAATGTTCTATAGGTTTTATTAAACAACTTAAACAGTTTTGTCATTTCAAATTAAGAAATCTGTTGTATATTTTCCATACCAAGAAAGTGTAGCCAGCCATTGAATGCGTATCCATTGAATAGAAAAAGGGGGAGGGGGTGATTTTACCCCAGATTTTAAAAAATCTAACCTCAGTTTGATCTTTAAGAATTTTATAATATTTGAGCAGCACTGCAAGGCTAAATGATTTGAAGCTAGATTTTAAAGTGATTATTTTCTTCAAGTAATTTCTCTCTTTGTAATGAGCTTTTTGCTTTAAAGATTTCCTGTACATACAATGACATAAGAGCAGTAAATAAGCATTATGATCTTGTGCAGAAATCACAATAGCAAAAAACATTGTGTGAACAACAGCTATTGAATTGTAAATTTTAAAAAACCAAATCAATTATCCCATGAAACCAATTTTCATTCCCACATGACCCCAGCCATACATCGACCTTCTGATGCTTTTATAATGTGTACATTTTTTAGTTAATTATTTGTTTTCACTACAGGGATTTTAATTTTTCAACCCATTAATTTGTTGCATTGGGTTATGTGGAAGAGAAACTCGCATATCAAGTTTTTTATTTCCTTCTTTTTTTTTTTTTTTTTTTTTGTGTTAATGTTCTTACTCTATATATCCATGACTCAAAGACAATATTTTTGATTGTGAAAAATATCACAACATAATTAACATATCAAAAAAAAATTGTTTTCATTATTTATCACTCATGTTGTCACTGAATAGGTTAACGCTTATATTACTATTATGAAAATTTTTGTAAAATGGCAAATATTTAAGTGATTCATGCTCATCTTTTCTTTTTAAACAAAAATTTATGTAAAGCTGGTTTTGATTACTTCTCAATAGAAAAGTTTTAAAGAATTTTACTGATTTAATTATTGGTTTATAATGTGTATATCTTTAAGGGTGAAGAGATGAATTTATATCACATTTCAAGTCATATGTCAACAAAAAAGGTATTCAAAAACACATCATATTTAAAGCTTTAAAAAAAAATTGCCTATTGGATGAACAAATATAGCAAATCTATTTTACCAGAACATATAAAAGCTCAGTATTTCTTCCACTTTTTAAATGACCACTAATGATGTTGTTGAGCAGAATCTCATTCAGTTACTTTAACATCAATAATCAAAACATATTGTCTCACTTTACCTGCAATTTTACAGAAAACTTTGTAAAAATTCGATCCAAGTCTGTAATTGTCAAGGTTATACTGTTAAGACTGAAATGAAATTTGACAACAGGACTTCCAAACCCCCATGTGTTTTTGTTTGTTTTGGTGTGTTTCAGCTGACCAGTCATTACTATCAGTATTGTGTCAAAAATTACTTATCCAAATAATACTAATTATACAATTGCAATGAAACATATGCCAATATCAAAGGGAAAAGTTTACCATTTGCCAATTTTTCAAAAAAAAAACAACATGTTTGATGGAAGTCCTGTTACTATTCCACAACTTGTGAAAGATTAGATGTAGATTTTAAATACCAGGGATTTAATGTTGTTTCATGAGTAAGTACGTCCTGGCTCTAATATGTATGTTAGCATTACCTGTGATCATTATGAATATTGGTTTCACAGTATTTGACAACCATACAGCATTTTCTCAAAGGTACAGCCATTCACCCTCACGCATAAACCTAATCATCACATCATTCATGTGAGTGACTAATTAGTCATTGCAGTTCATTTGTACATTATCCACCTTTTCTATAATAGTTTAATGCCCCTTTTGGGGTTTTATATTGTCAGTGAATACCCAAGAATGAGTACGAACATTATCCAGGAGACATATCATAGCTAACTTGAATGCTTTAAAATAACTGA
The DNA here is from genome assembly GCA_964033795.1 of Lymnaea stagnalis. Classification (NCBI taxonomy): domain Eukaryota; kingdom Metazoa; phylum Mollusca; class Gastropoda; family Lymnaeidae; genus Lymnaea; species Lymnaea stagnalis. The sequence continues at coordinate 92,211 of CAXITT010000768.1, read as the reverse complement.
CTCGGCTAAACACATGTAAAATGTAAAGCTGATGACACATGCTGTTAATATACACCAAGTTTGAAATTGATGAGAAAAACAATTTTTATTATTTTATCAGATTTCAATGCATTAATCTAAAAATATGTGCCCTATTCATAAAAAGAATATAATTTTTCTAAGAAATACTATATACAACATGTTTTTTTTTTTTTTTTTGTCAAATCTTATTGTAAGTGCCAAGATAATTTTTAACATCAATTTAGGTTAGAATAATTTGCATAGATGATCTGAGATATTATTGACAACAGAAGAGGGAAAAACTATTGAAGTTGGTTTTCTAAATTTTTTAAATTTTTTATGCGATATTGTTTTAGATTACTCCTTGCAATGGTTTTTCTGATGATAAAGTTTGAAGTGGTCACCCTGTACTGAAAAATGTATCTTGTTTAAAATTTCTACTTGACAAGACCAAAGTGACAATTGATAGATTAGGTAAGAGTGCCTTGCTAATTGTTGCTTTCAGTCCCTTTAAATCAAATGTAATTCTCAATGTCAGGTTTTGAGGTGAAACAGGTATTTTTGTATAGGGCAGTGAATGGAAATACAACTTATGAAATGTATTTATACGCTTTTTAATTATGTTAATAGATTTGGTATTCCATTTAGCGTTGCTAGAAATTATTTTTATTTATCTGATATGTAAATTCTGAAACTGCAACAACACTTTCCTCCCTCCTACAAAGTCTAATTTAAGAATTTTTTTTTTTTTAATTATGAAAATGCTTAAAAAAAATTTAATTCTCACAACTTTTGAATATGGTTTTTGAATTACATTTTCAATCATTGTGTACCGGTATTAGAGCAGGTATTTACGACTTAATTATATAAATTATATATCTTGTAAAGAATAAGCATAAGTTATTAAATTTCACAGAATAATAAATTATTATATGTGTAGCGTTGCTTTTTTACTTTACAAAGAAATTCATCAAATAAATTATCCAGGGTTGTTCATTTCATGTTTCTTATCTCTACATAGTATATCTAATAACCCAGCCATTTTTAATTTTTAGAGATTTGTCTTCTGTTGTTTAAAAATACAAAACAATTCCAATTGGATATAATGTGTTGACAAAATTCCGGTGTTCGATTAAAGGCCTTGTTAACAAAAAAAAAGACTTGTGGACTATTTGAAATTTATGAATTAATCTGAATGTTTTGTTTTTTTAAATATTAAACTTGTGTCAATGAATGTTTAAATGTATTTATAAAACTCGGTGTTGTGACAAAAATACTGTAGTAGGTTTTTTTATTTTTCATTGGTTACAGAAAATGCTTTTAACTTTACATTTGAAATAAAATTATTTAAAAAAAGAATAGAGTTTTTCTCTTTATGTGCTACATTGTCCTCACTGTCAGCCAAGTGGACTCAGAGCAACAACGCATTAATAATTCAAAATAGTAATACACACTGGAGAAAATTCCAAAACACTAAAAAGATATCAGTTATTATCCATGAGAAACACAAAAAATAACAAATAAACTAATAGCTTAGTAAGGGACGCAATGATGAGTGTTTGCAGGGGAGATAACAAGCAATGTTTCTTTCTACAATGTCTCTTATATTTTTATATGATTTTTAAAATGAAACTGAAAACGCTTTAAAATTCATTGATAAAATTTGGTGTATTGTGCAATCGGACTGTACAAATATCAACAACAACACAACTTGTAAATAGCATATAACGCATTTAATTTAGTTTCTTTCAGTGGTTGGGATTTGGGTGATCTTTAAAACATTTTTAAAAATTAAATGGGGGGGGGGGGGGGGGGGGGGGGGGGGGGTTGATAACATATGTGACGTCAATTCATAAGTAAAGTAATTTTTTTGTTACTGAGAATAATTTATTTTCATGGATGTTATTTAGCATGGGGAAATGAAACAGACGATGCCATTGTGCTAAAACGACATCAGCTGGTATAATAAGCAACACAAAATCAGCTGATACATTTGGCATGCGGCATAAACAAAACAACATCAGCTGATATATCTCATAAACAATAACAAAAAATCAGCTGATACATCGAACATAAACAATACAAAATCAGCTGATACATCTGACATAAGCAACACAACATCAGCTGATACATTAAAGATAAATAAAATTTATGGCATCCTTCGTCTTCGCGAGACGATGGAGTAGCCATGTACACTTCAACGAATGGCTCACTAAGCCAATCCTGGAATGGCAATCTCCGCTGCATTTCTCGCAGGATATTGACTCCTGGTAAGATGTATTGTTCTTTTTGTTGCGATGGCGTCGTTTCGTGCAGCTTCTGCCTTTTTAACTCCTTCACACACTGCTGTTCGCCAGCTGGAACGTTGTTCAGAAAGAATCTCCCATACGTTGATTTCAATGTTTGCTTCCCTCATGCTCCTTTAGCAAGCGGCCATTAATCGCATCTTCGGTCGTCCAATAAGTCTTGTCCCTTCTGCCAACTCTCCATACAGGAGCTCCTTTGAAATACGACCTTCCTCCATTCTCATTACATGGCCTAACCAGCGAAGGTGCCTCTTGATAAGAGCGGAGAATATGCAACACATTTATGCACGTTCCAAGTTCTGTGTTATGCACCATTGAAATGGAACCGGAAACGCAACACCGCTATTCGGACCCGGGTCCCTTTGGACTCAATGCTATTCAGATGTCATTTGTGGTAGTTTATTTTAGTTAAACTGAAGAAGTAAGTTTACAAATATATAGTCCATTCAATTATCTTTCATTTGATACCAAATTTTGTCTTACAACTGAACAATAAAATATATATATTTTAAATTTTAATCCCAATCTCTAACTTCTCGGACCCCCATAGACAGCGACAAGGCCATGACAGGCAATTCAGGCTCATACCAGCAAGAAGCCAGTATATGAGCTGCTCATTTCTGCCCAAGACAATCTGGGACTGGAACAAGCTTTCAAAAGGAACAGTTGAGGCGATAACACTAGACTCATATGAGTCTATTGCCTCAAGCCTTCAAACCCCCAGCGCATAATTCCCTCACAAAGTGGCACTGGAAATCAGTGAAATGTCCTCATCAACACCAGGCACAGAAAAATTGCATATCCCCTCTACATGCATAGGAGCCAAAATGATAAATAAATTGATCGTGGGCCCTTAATATATAGAAGAAGAAGAATAGCCACTTCGTTTGTTAATTTAAAATAAATTATGTGGATTGGGGAAAAGGGGGGGGGGTGTTTTTAAAGTATATCTAAGTGGCAATTTGCAATTTATCTTTTAAAAAGTTATAATAGTTTGAAAAAAAAAAAAGAAAGAAATAAAGAAAAAAATTAAATCAACTGAATATTGGAAAATGTCTACTATTCTGTAAACAACTCATGTCTTCTTTACATAATAATTCAGTTCATGTACTATATACGACTTATAAAAATGACGAGTTTTGATAACCAATAAAATGCATAGACCTTTCTATCTAACAGTTTTTTCTCTTCTTTTTGACTATGGTAAAACTTGGAAATATCTAACAAAGGTAATTATTTCACGTCATGTGATTATTATAAGTATTTTTTTTTTCATTTACGTTCAACATAAAATGATGTCAGCAGTGTTTTTTGTGAGATTTTTTTTTAAAATTAATTTATTAACTATGCAGGTAGCCCACCTAAAAGGTTTAAATTTAAAAAAAAATGAAAGCCACATTACTATTTAGTAATATAAAAACAATATTTGCATAACACAACTACGCCCTATCCACCACCATCTTTTCCAGCCATTGGCTTCTGGTATGTCCTTTCTAGTAAGTCTATGTTGGTGATGGTGTTTGGCCATTTGATAATCAGGATCTTTCTAAGGCAATTTTTTTGAAGGTCTGTACTTTATGCGTAATGCTCGCTGTTGTTCTCCGAGTATTGGCTCCATAGAGCAGGACTGTTTTGACATTTGTGTTGAAATTTCTGACTTCGGTTTAAAAAGTCAGCTACTTTGACTCCCATGTTTTCGTCAATACCACAGTCTTTCAAATTCTAGCCCTGACATCCGCTTAGGATCCACCATTTAAGTCAATGGCTCTGCTTAAGTACAGTCGGACTCGGTTATTTCGACGGCCTCGGGGTTTGCCATAAAAGCGTCGGGGTAACCGATGATCCCGATAAAACGAAAACCAATAAAGCGGCAATAAATTAACATGTGCTTGATATTTCTTGATGTACATGATGTGCGTTTATAAATGAGAATGTACATGCAGGTTTTTTTGTTTTTTTTTAATTCTTTTTTTTTTTTTTACCGCGAATTGTTTGATGAAGCGATCGGCGTGTATATGTACATACATTTTTGCTAACAACACAAGGCATATGTGGTTTGCCCCATTTCCGGATTATCCCGGAATTCCGGATTCGTGAGGCTAAATATTTTTCAGCTCTGGATTCGCGAGTTTTTATTTTTCTCTCGCTCCGGATTCGCCAGCTTAGTTTGTTCAAATACTGATTCTGTAATTTAAAAATAAAATAAATAAACGTGTAAGAACGTGTGAAAGCCTATTCTGCGACAAGTGGGTTCGCTATAAATAGAACAGGTACTGCGACCCCTCTCTTTTGTCTGCAAGCCTCTCGCTCCCCGCTTCTCGTTGTGTCAAGTCAATTGCGCGGACAACAATATTGTCATTTAATTTAAATTACTAGTTTGAAGTAGGCACGTTTTTGTTGTATATAATTTTCAAAAGCTGGTGATTGGTCATGGGGATTAAGATAACCGACGTTAAGTGGCAAATTTGGCCGCCTATTGTGCTCGAGATATCATGGTTCGGCGACATAAACGAATCGACATAGCCGATGATAAAATGCTAAGACAACGAGAGAATTTGGCGGTTCCACTTCAAAGTGTTGACATAACAGGGTTGGCGAGTTAACCAAGGTCGAGATTAGAGGGATCAATTGTATTTGAAATCCTCCATTTCTTCCAGTGCATTTCCTAAGAGAGAGTTATGCTCTTGTTTGGCTGAGTTTACCTTTATGATCGTTGTCTTGTTTTTATTTATATAAATAAAAGCAAGATTCATCGGAGCGCTCGATTTCTACCCCTCTCCCCGATGAAAATGATCGCTAATTTTGCTGACGATAGATACACTTCCTCGAGGCATATCTAATATTAGTATAGAATTAGCATGGGGTCCAAATATTTTGGCCGCTCTCCCTTTCACTCTAAAAACTGTGCAGTTGTCTGAAAATTCCGCACCTCAATTTAAAGAAAAAGTGATAACTGGGTGAACAACCTCATCCTCCTCCATTCAACGCCACTGGAAGGGGTGTAGCTAGATTGTATTGCGTCAAGGGACGTGATTTATATTTACGCCGCCACCCCCCCCCCTAACTCTGAAACTAATTATTTTCCTTTAATACCATCAAAGCCCATTTTGGTTCCCCTTCTAGTCTGTTGCTCCGAGACGCTTTTCTCACCTGCCACCCCTTACCTACGCCTCTGGCACTGAACACCCTCCCCCCCCCCCCCCGGGGAAAATGTCTGAAAGAAACGATGAATGTGACGCAGACATCTTTGATGGAAGCTTTTGAGTTTCCGCTCATGAATGGAATATGGTGTCCACACTTCACTGCCATTTAAGAGCGTACAGAGCACACATGAATGATAGACACTTAGTTTTGTTTTATCTGTTAGATTGAGATTATTCCACACCCGCTTATTCAGTTTAGCCATAGTTGCTGCTGCTTTTGCGATCCTGGTCAACGGATAGAGAACTAGAAATATTGGATCTAATGTATGTGAAATGCTCAACAATCGACAGATTATGACCTTCAATAGATATGATTGGAGAGGATGGCGCTTCTTGCATCATGACAGTTGTTTTCTGTAGATTAGTTGACAGTCCAAACTCTTCACAAGCGTGTGAAATAACATATCAGCTGATAAAACGGCATAAATTTGCACATGAACTAAGTAGACCACATTTTTAGCACCGTTGCGCACCGGTGTGGCACCCACATTCCCTTCATGACGTGCCTTTAGTTACGAGATGTCCCCAGGCGGTGTCATTGACAAGTGTCCCTTTTAAAAAAAAATAAAAGAAAAAGTGTCATTCCTTTAGAAGTTGAAATGTGAATTCTGATTCCCCCCATCTGAACACTGGCATATTTACAGGTACGAGTTTTTCATGTTATTCTCTGCATATTATATTGTGAAATCGTCAAGATCCTCGGCTCTTTACTCTTTGCACTTATTTTTGTTCCAGAGTGACTGAAATTGTGTGTTAATTCTATTCTATGGTATGATTGAAACGGCAACGTTGTACGTGTATAATTATTTATAATCATGTCTTTACTTTCAAATTTCAAGAAAAACTCCACATTGCCTTCATGTGACCACCAGTCTCTAACCGGCCCCCAACCCGGCTTCTGAAGTTTCAAAATGACCGTCATTAAAACATCGTCCGTGACAAAGCTCATGGGCGATGGGCCAGGATTGACCGCATTGAACTTCCCCCCTGATTCTGGATCCCCCTCGCCAATCGGAAGTGTTACGCCATCCCAGGTAACTTCCCCAAGTTTTTTATAATAGTCCAAAATAAAGTGGTTTTTTTTTGTTTTTGTTTTTTTTAAATTTTAACTTTTAATTACGTCTGATTGGGTTTGGGGGGGGGGGGGGATTGCATAGTTTACTTTTACTGTTTTTCTTTACCAGCGAGTGCCATACACCTGCCCCTGGCACGATGCCTACATGTTAAATGGAACTTAATAACTTATTCTTGATGTACATGATGTGCGTTTATAAATGAGAATGTACATGCAGGTTTTTTTGTTTTTTTTTAATTCTTTTTTTTTTTTTTTACCGCGAATTGTTTGATGAAGCGATCGGCGTGTATATGTACATACATTTTTGCTAACAACACAAGGCATATGTGGTTTGCCCCATTTCCGGATTATCCCGGAATTCCGGATTCGTGAGGCTAAATATTTTTCAGCTCTGGATTCGCGAGTTTTTATTTTTCTCTCGCTCCGGATTCGCCAGCTTAGTTTGTTCAAATACTGATTCTGTAATTTAAAAATAAAATAAATAAACGTGTAAGAACGTGTGAAAGCCTATTCTGCGACAAGTGGGTTCGCTATAAATAGAACAGGTACTGCGACCCCTCTCTTTTGTCTGCAAGCCTCTCGCTCCCCGCTTCTCGTTGTGTCAAGTCAATTGCGCGGACAACAATATTGTCATTTAATTTAAATTACTAGTTTGAAGTAGGCACGTTTTTGTTGTATATAATTTTCAAAAGCTGGTGATTGGTCATGGGGATTAAGATAACCGACGTTAAGTGGCAAATTTGGCCGCCTATTGTGCTCGAGATATCATGGTTCGGCGACATAAACGAATCGACATAGCCGATGATAAAATGCTAAGACAACGAGAGAATTTGGCGGTTCCACTTCAAAGTGTTGACATAACAGGGTTGGCGAGTTAACCAAGGTCGAGATTAGAGGGATCAATTGTATTTGAAATCCTCCATTTCTTCCAGTGCATTTCCTAAGAGAGAGTTATGCTCTTGTTTGGCTGAGTTTACCTTTATGATCGTTGTCTTGTTTTTATTTATATAAATAAAAGCAAGATTCATCGGAGCGCTCGATTTCTACCCCTCTCCCCGATGAAAATGATCGCTAATTTTGCTGACGATAGATACACTTCCTCGAGGCATATCTAATATTAGTATAGAATTAGCATGGGGTCCAAATATTTTGGCCGCTCTCCCTTTCACTCTAAAAACTGTGCAGTTGTCTGAAAATTCCGCACCTCAATTTAAAGAAAAAGTGATAACTGGGTGAACAACCTCATCCTCCTCCATTCAACGCCACTGGAAGGGGTGTAGCTAGATTGTATTGCGTCAAGGGACGTGATTTATATTTACGCCGCCACCCCCCCCCCTAACTCTGAAACTAATTATTTTCCTTTAATACCATCAAAGCCCATTTTGGTTCCCCTTCTAGTCTGTTGCTCCGAGACGCTTTTCTCACCTGCCACCCCTTAGCTACGCCTCTGGCACTGNACATCTTTGATGGAAGCTTTTGAGTTTCCGCTCATGAATGGAATATGGTGTCCACACTTCACTGCCATTTAAGAGCGTACAGAGCACACATGAATGATAGACACTTAGTTTTGTTTTATCTGTTAGATTGAGATTATTCCACACCCGCTTATTCAGTTTAGCCATAGTTGCTGCTGCTTTTGCGATCCTGGTCAACGGATAGAGAACTAGAAATATTGGATCTAATGTATGTGAAATGCTCAACAATCGACAGATTATGACCTTCAATAGATATGATTGGAGAGGATGGCGCTTCTTGCATCATGACAGTTGTTTTCTGTAGATTAGTTGACAGTCCAAACTCTTCACAAGCGTGTGAAATAACATATCAGCTGATAAAACGGCATAAATTTGCACATGAACTAAGTAGACCACATTTTTAGCACCGTTGCGCACCGGTGTGGCACCCACATTCCCTTCATGACGTGCCTTTAGTTACGAGATGTCCCCAGGCGGTGTCATTGACAAGTGTCCCTTTTAAAAAAAAATAAAAGAAAAAGTGTCATTCCTTTAGAAGTTGAAATGTGAATTCTGATTCCCCCCATCTGAACACTGGCATATTTACAGGTACGAGTTTTTCATGTTATTCTCTGCATATTATATTGTGAAATCGTCAAGATCCTCGGCTCTTTACTCTTTGCACTTATTTTTGTTCCAGAGTGACTGAAATTGTGTGTTAATTCTATTCTATGGTATGATTGAAACGGCAACGTTGTACGTGTATAATTATTTATAATCATGTCTTTACTTTCAAATTTCAAGAAAAACTCCACATTGCCTTCATGTGACCACCAGTCTCTAACCGGCCCCCAACCCGGCTTCTGAAGTTTCAAAATGACCGTCATTAAAACATCGTCCGTGACAAAGCTCATGGGCGATGGGCCAGGATTGACCGCATTGAACTTCCCCCCTGATTCTGGATCCCCCTCGCCAATCGGAAGTGTTACGCCATCCCAGGTAACTTCCCCAAGTTTTTTATAATAGTCCAAAATAAAGTGGTTTTTTTTTGTTTTTGTTTTTTTTAAATTTTAACTTTTAATTACGTCTGATTGGGTTTGGGGGGGGGGGGTGATTGCATAGTTTACTTTTACTGTGTTTCTTGACCAGCGAGTGCCATACATCTGCCACTGGCACGATGCCTACATGTTAAATGGAACTTAATAACTTATTGGAACTACTAGCGACATGCTGCCTTCCTATGGAACTGTCAGAGGGATTGTCTGCTTATCTTTACACTTGACACATGGTTTAAATCATTTTTAAAAAAAATGGATATGCTAAGTACTTCAATCGTCAACTAACAATATTTATGGATTTGCCACTAGGAGAGCCTGGCCGCATTTACATAAAAGTTGCCTCGTGCCCAAAGTCTAAAGCATCTGCTTGTCTTGATATTTAGCGTCATGGTTCTAAGGGAGAGTGTTATTCCTTATATGAGTTTTGTTAGTGCCGGATCAACTTCAAGAAGATTAAAAGAAAGAAAAAAAGTTAAGTCACACACATGACAGTTAAACAGAACTGATTTATTGTGTACGTGTAGCCTAGGATGCGTTGGCTAAGAGAACCACAGTAATCTCTAATACTGAATTCCTACAGGGAAGCCATGCCATGTTGATACCTAGCATCACACATGCCAAGGATGATGCCAAATCCAAGAGGAAGAAGATCCTAAACCAGACCAAGAACTTGAACCAACAGCGCCTGAAGAACATTCTCTGGCTCCTCTTGATCACTTCTCTGTTTGCCCTGATTGTCTGTGTGGCTATTACATTGGTCAATAGTCTACATGATAACTTTCTTTTTAGAGGTAATTATAGTGTTAGGTACAAGCGATAAGTTATTTTGGTTCTGTTGTTTCATTCACATTCCATGCTAGTGCCCGTGTGCAAAGGGTTCCAAGCCACGTAAACGTGAAGGGCAATGAAAGAGCGGGCACGCTGGTGAAAACAGGGACTGCCCAGTGCCAGCTAGAAACACCGGTCACTTATCGCGGTGTCAAAAACTGGCTAGCGGACCACTTTAAGGACAAAGTGGCACGAACAGTGGGAAGACAGTACGGAAGCCAGAGGTGTATATGCCGACATCCTAGCAGAACGGACTCCCGGTGGAAACTGGGTCTCCAACACCAGAGTCTGGTGACCCAAATGTGAACGGAACATTGCCCTACTAACTCATACTTTAACAGGAAAGACAACAGTGACCTGACCTGCCAGAATTTAAGCTGGCCCCAGACACAGTCTGCTGACTTCGTGCCCCGCACTGGATGTTGCAGGGGAGGCCACGATGGTGGGAGATGCCTACATTCAGACAATTTTATATGGCACTGCCCAACAGATGGAGCAGGTTGATACTGGACTAGCCGGGTCTTTAAGAGCGTAAGCTGGAGCGTCTACCAGAATATGTCATGTATGTTAGTTAGTTATGTCATAAATAACAAAGTATGTGACCTGCCTTCTTCCTTTAGCACAGAGTTTCCCAAAAAATTTAGCACAATATTGAATTTTTATTTACATTTGTTGAAATTATTTCAGAAGTAAATGTTATTAGTGTTTTTTCATAATCATCCCTCATACTAGCAGGAATAAAAATTGTTTTTTTGTTTGTTTTTTTTAAATTGAAATGTGTACTCTGTTACTGTCGTTAACAACGAGTAACATTTTTTTATCTGATGGTTGTAGAACGAGGAACATCAGAGTCCGTTATCTGCCAACCATCTGGTAAATGTGAAACAAAAAGCAAGAGGATGAGAGATTTTAAGAGCATTGAGGTAGGGTTCTAAGCAAGAAACATTACATTTTAATTATGCTAGTTTAAGGATCACCATTTTTTTTTTCTTTGTTAGAAGGAATTGTATAGCTAGAAATGTTATTGCCATGTAAAAAAAATAGCCATGCTTAGGCCTACATGTAAGTATATTTCAATAATTTTTTTTAAAGTACATAACTAATCTATATCAACCACAATTGTAAATGGTGATATATTGATGTTTTACAAATAAGTGATTGCTTTTAAATATAAACCAGATGATTGAAACTAGAAGTGAATCTGATGGACATCGATGCATTCATCGCAGGTCAATTATGGATGAAGGGATAGATAATTCTGAAATCATACATGATCTCAGGTAATTGCGATGTAAAATATGATTTAAAGAAAATTATTTCCATTGATTTAATTCAGTTCAACACACAAAGCAGTGCTTTACTAATTAATTGAGTTCAGATAATAAAAAAAATTAATTTACATTAACCATAGTTAATTCATGACCAATGTCATTCATTCATTGTGACTTATTTAAATTCAGTGTTTTGACATGTTTGTGTCTGCACAATGGTTAGGTGGCTGGACAATTAAATATCATACCTGGAGAGAAGTCTGCATAAAGCAAGAGTTATGAAAAATGTCTGTTAATTACCAATTATAACTGGGGTTCTTCTTGATCCGTTTTTTGTGCCCCTTTGGCAGGTATCTTAAGTTTATGGACAACAAAATATTAATATTTGATTGTACATAGAGATCTAGGTGCTTTACAGTTCACTGAGAGCTTGAAATATGTAATTGTTCAATTCGAGATCTGAGGAACTATTGATAACTGCAAATTTTCCAAGTATATGTATATTTTTATCTTGTATTGGACATAGTCTAGTGCTAACAGTTCCATGGATAACAAAGAATAAATGACTTTAAAACATTTTAATAAATAACTTTTTAATCGCTCGCAGTACCAAGTGGTCAGCTATAGTGGAACATGATGATCAGAGATGCCTGATTTTTGACATGAGGGACCTAGAAGTGTCAGGATGTCCCAAAGAATACCCCTGGAGCCTTGACATGAGGATAGGGATACCGGTCTGCAAGACGTCACTGGATCAGATCGCTCCCATTAGAAGAGTGCTGCGTCACATACTGGATGACAACTTGCAGAACACCACGTTTGCTGGCTACCTCACGGCCAAATTATGCTCCTTGTATAAAAGTGCAGTTGTGGACAAAGTCATTGTACAGTACTTTGATGCTGATAATAACAGGATCGTCAAACGTTCTGTACTGGCTCATGTTGAAGAAGAGAAAGGAGGATTAAATGAAGGTAAGAAAGGTGTAGCAAAGCAGAAACGTTTGAGGAGGAAACGCAGTGTTAAGATGGGCAAAAATCTCAAACGGCTAACTGGTAAACATGAAGAAGAAAATTCTATCAAAAGGGTTTACCGTAGCTTGGATAGAAAGTACCTCTTTACAGCACCAGATGATGACAGAAGGCAGAGAAGAAATGCAGGCAGAACTGCAAAGATCCCTGACAGAAAAAAACACAAGCCTCGAATTAATATAAAGGCAATCCGATTATTCTACACTAGCAGGAAGGCAAAACCCAATGAAAAGACAGGTTTTGAGAGGAAGGCTCACAATGCAAATAGCAATATCAAATGGAGTCGGAAGAATCATCCATATGGACATTTGAAATGGCCAAAGTCTACAGGGTTCAAAAATAGATCGAGGGCAGCTCCTTATAAAGGTGATAAAATAAATCCTGTTGTGGGTGGATTGCACAACAATGGCCGTAAAACAGTGCCACAGCGCAAACCCCGTGATGACCAAGGAGTGATGCATAAAAAACAAAAATATGAAACGAGGGCCGACAGAAATGTTGAGATGAACATCAAGGGCAAAGACATCAACCCCAGAGAGAAACGCTCCATCATTGATAAGAATAACAAGCCCAGTGATGCAGGGGACCACGGTGATGCGAAAGCTAAGAAAGGTAAGAACAAACCTAAAATGTTGCTTTCCATTAGAGCAAATACTGCACCAGAAAAAGTAGGAAATAAATCTAACCACAAATACATCAAAAAAGAACAGAAGCAAGCTCAAAGTGGCCCAAGAAAGTCTGTGTTGGAAGATGACATTATATTTGGTCACTATAATCCACATATTCCTGGTCACTGGGAACTGGTCTATTCAGAGATTGGCAGAAATGGCATAGCGACACTAGCTCACAAACTTCAGTTGCCAAACAATGAGATGGAGAAAAACAATGAGCACCTAGCAGTCCGGGAGATTCACAATCTTATTACAGCTGCTGTGGAGGCAGATCTTCATAAAATTCTTGAGGAGAAGGAAGATAATGAATTACATCTTTGAGGTACAAAATAAACCCCCAAAACATTTTGTATCAATGGAGGATGAATGACCTTCTTAGCTATTATTTAAAAACAATTTTTTTGTTTTGCAGAGGTTAATTTCCCAATCAACCCAGCCAAAATTAGTTTTGTCCCTCACATTAGGACGAAAGGTGCTCTATAATTTATTTTAAAAAAATACATAAATGAGTTTTAACATTTAATAAAAGAACTGGATCTCATTAAGACTCAATATATAAATTATTGTCATTGCCCAAAGGGAATCCAGTAAATATAACAAATTTGTAAAATAAATCATCAGGATGAAATTATCTGATACACATGTGTGTCTTCCAATGTATATATATATAAATATTGCTCATAAAATTTCAATTTTATTTTCACATTAAAAGTTGATTATTGCATGAAATTCAAGTCTTGGCTGTAGTAATACACAAATTTTGTTGTCCTTTTAGTAGCCTAAGTAAAAATTTCAGTGAAAATGAAGAAAATATCCTTTTTGCCACAAAAAAATTTGTTGGGGCTTTATTTAGCTGATTCCTATTGGTTGTTCCCAGTAAAAAGGAAAATGTTTCAATCACCTGTAGCTATACAAGTTCCTTTTTGTGCCATTTTTTCATTGGCTGATGCTTAAAATTGAAATGTGCATGCATCATCCATACATCCATGCTTTTCTTTTTTTCAACAGTTTTTCTGTTTTCTCTAATAATATAAATCTAAATGTTATATGAAATAAGTTCCCACAGAACAACACAAGCAGTCGGAGATTCCATTCACTATGAATACAAAGTATTTAAGAAGTTAATTGAATATAAAAATAACAAAAATTTATTCCAAGCAATTCATTACTTGTAAAAAGCATGGGTACATAAAAATATATAAAAATATGTACTAAATATTTATTAAAATAAAACTCTTTAATCTTATTTGTGCTACTAAAACTTAGCATATTAAAATGTTCTTCTAAAATCAGCATTTCATAACAATTAAGTTGAGCTTTAAAGAATAAGAAATTTATTTTGGTTAAAAAGCAAAAGCTGAGGTAAAGACATTTCTCAACCAATAGTACAGCAACATGATTTTTAGAATGTATGAACAATTGGAATGAATGACAAATCCACTAAGTGTAAGTGCAGTGATTTACAATGGCATGTCTTTCGTTAATCAATCCTTCTGGTCTTGGTTTCATCACTTCCAGTAGAGGTTTGAGAATCTTCTTCCCCGGTTTTTCCTTCATCACTAGATACTGAGGACTTGGCTGGTGACCCAGGATCCTGAATGTAAATCAAATAAAAACCTCTTGTACTTGAATGTAGTAAATAATGGTAGTATAATCTTTGGTATTTTAGTTAAACCAAATTAATCAATCATACTCATACTATTAATTTAAAAGGTGATTTTAATGATGTAGAAATTTTATTAGATTTAGCAGTATAATTGTGATGCTTTTTATGATACTGCTAAGGGCTACATCTGGCTATCGATACCATAAATGTACAACACTGTTTATATGTATTAGTGTCTAATTCTCCTGTTATAAATTTTAGGGTATAAATCTGAGTTAAAATTATGAGTGGAAAAGTTTAGAAATAATTATTCTTAACTAGTGTTACTAATAATAATGAATCAATGATTTAGTTTTACAGTAAAGTTGTAATTATTAACTAAATTCCTCTAATTCTAATAACAGGAAATACTGGTAATATTTTTTTAAAGCTGAAGTAAAAGTCAAAAGTTTGGTTGATGGATTTTTAGAGCTAATATTTAATATACTTTCAGTTATTAACAATATTGGGTTTAGGTGGCCACAGAATATATGACTTCACACTGACCACAGCATTCAATCAACATGCAAGTTGATGGTCATCCAGCCCTTTTAATAAGCTGTCAGTTAATGTTACTTAGACAGTCTTTGCTTGTTCGGAAATAATAATTAATATAGCAATTTAGCATATCCATCCTATACTTAACCCAATAATATAAAAAGTCCGAGTTTTAATAATTAAAATTTTGAAAATGATATAACACATAAATATATTCTTTTTAAATATGACTGTTATTAACTTTATATTACTATTTCATTCACACAGCTTGAATGCAGTCTTTCAAATATTATCTTTTACTTTAAGTACTAAGAGTAAGAGGCAGATTTAATTCTTTTAACTTTTAACACAATTTAAACTTTGACACGTAATTAACACTATTATTAATGCTTAACAAGAGTGTTTTATTATTACTAAGCAGTACATTTTATTTCTGGTCAACCTTTAATTTTAAAATTAACTGCGATGAAAATTTATAAGAGTGTTCAAACATAGAACTTCAATTTGAAATCCAATTAAATTTTTTTTATAAAAGTTATCTTACCGTTGCATACTGCCATGGTGGTGGCGTTTGATCAGTGCATCGTTTGAGAGCAAATTTCCAGACTCCATGTCCTGACAATCCTGTTGTGAACCAACATTTCTCTACAGTGTATAAACCTGCAAGTTTCATATAAGAAATTTAGTTAAAGCATTAATTAATTCCAAATCTATTATAATTTTTTTTTTATAACACCTCCAGGTTTTAATTTTATCTCAAATAATTCATAAATTTAGCAATATAACTATAACAAATGTAATAGATTTTGTGGCCTTCAATAATAGAATAATACTGAAGTGTAATTATTAAAATGTCTTTAGAATAGAAGTCTTATTCTAATTTTCCATAGAATTTCAATATTACACTTTAATAATATGACTCATACTCATAGGATCAGCTATTGTGTCTAGTACAGTACTATTGCTGTATTATTTTATCACACAATATAGTTGCTTAAGTGTTTTAGGATTAAAGAACTGTTCAAAAGTATAGGTTGTATTTTATTCCCTTGATGCAAGTCTTTAAACCAGGGGTGTAGCCTCAATTGGTATAGTGACAACTGTAAGGGTGCGGTATGTGTAGGGGACTGGTGATCTGAGTAAATGTTCTAAGGCATGGGATTATTCTAACCATTTTGCAGCGCTGCGTCCTCTCTCAATTTAAAAACATTTAACATTTCCACCTTACCCCCATAAAGATATTGAAATAAAATTTTGAAATGAAAATAATAAAATAAATTAGTTATTGTAATTTTATTTCTTTAATTAACTTTATAGAAAATGGAAAAAAAACAAACAATACAAGTAATGCCCAAACAAAATTCACCAGAAAAACATTTACTGCTGTTAAAAATGGATAAAAAATATTTCCTTTTTAAAGGCAGCAACAACTAGCACTGGAAGTGGAAGCAAATACAATTTTCTGGGTCTTGCACACAACCCTGTTTCAGGGAAATGTTTTTGACACAGGTGCAGTAATACAATATCCATGGGAGGTGATTTTTTTAAAGGGTTTATAAAGGACATTAGTGGACAGAAAGGAAGGAAAAAATGGGGGGGGGGGGGGGGAAAGAAAGACCCTTACCTTTTGTGGTGAATTGGGGGTGGGGTGGGGTCAAAAAAATTTGTTTGATCTCATTTCATTTATGTATGGCCCTAAGCCACAACAACTCTTACTATAAATACAATTAGCAAGTTTTGATACTGTTCCCTGTTATGTTGTAAAAAAAATAATTAATTTATAGTTACATATTGTCTCTCACCATCATATCTGTAGCCCTCTTCTGGTGCAAATGGACTGTCCAATTTGTAGCCCCTAATGACACGGACTGGATTTCCTGTCTCTACATTTTTACTCAAAGCTAAGTTTCCTCTAGTCAGAGTCTGGTCCTTGCTCTGTGGAGCTGTTCTAAGATTCTATGGGAAATTTGAGGATTTGCCTTTTACATTCATTAGCACCTCATCAATTACATGATAGATTTATTTTTTTTATTTTTAAAAATATCACACAAAAACCCAGCTTTAATTTTCAAAGCGAACAAGACTGAGAATGCTAAAATATTCTTTACCTTTGGGTTTGCCTTTGTACCCTTTAAATCTCGTCCACCTAAATTAAAATATAAAGATGAACGGTTCTCATGTTAAAGATTTATAAAGTTAACAAATTATTCAAAATATTTGATTTAAAGTTGATTTGATTTAAATCTAAAAATAATTTTTGACAGAGTGAGCAAGAGAATCAAAAGAATAACTCAGAGCAAAGTTATATATGGAAAGCATTTCTGAATGAATAGGCTCAAAAATCACAGAAGAAGAAATACTTTTTTATTACCCTCTCCTGTGTAAGTAAAACATTCCCCCAAGTCAACATCATCCTCATAACCTCCTGAAAGAGCTATTGAGTATGCCCCATTTACTCCTCCATGAATACCAGCTACTGTAGGTCTGAAGATTTAATAACTTTTAGACAACAAACTAAGGTTAAGTCATAATAAATTAAAGATTAAGACTAAGACTACTAAGAGTTACATTTGCAGATATCACTTTTAAATCTTTTAATAAAAGTCTTGGACTGCAATAAAGCTTTTAAGTAGATTAATGAGACATAAACAATTTGTGTAAATAAAAAAAAATTATGGTAAGCTTTAATTATGAAAAATTTCAACAATTAAAACCATTTGTGTAAATTAAATTAGATAAATATATTATATTAAAATTCTTCATTGCACTTTAAAATATTTAAACCACCTCATTAAATATTTACCTACACTACTCAAACTTCTTCCCTACTCCAACTCCAAGGCCTTTTGGAATAATAATTGGTAAATTACCTATGAATCCCATCTCTGCAACATTCCATTCGAGTACTCCAAGCTGTTCCCACAAGAATATCTTGTTCATACAAAATTTTAAAAAAAATTGATTAAATACATTTAAAAAAACCAAATGTAACTGTGATTGATCTTTATCCAAAAAAAAAAAAGCTTGAAATTAGTATATATATGGATAGATATTCTAAAACCAAATTAAGAAAATACCTGGTATTGCACCATAAACATTTGGTCGATGTGCTGGAACTTTTGATGCTGATTTTTCATTTTCTTCCTCACAATCATCAAGTCCTACATAAAGAGATCCTCCTTCTTCATTCGCATCCTTGGGAGAAGTCACAATGAACCATAGCATAATGAATCTCTTGACCAACTTATTTAATTTGTAAATAATGGAATTATTTGAACATTGAATAATGTGGTACTCAAACTTTTCTCAGTCAAATGCCCCTTTAACCCCACAAACTCATCCTAAAGCTATGACATCACACTGGAGTTTTTTTTTATACAGGATCACATCTCAGGCACATATCCTTGCTACAAGCAAATCCCCAAAATAATTTGTCCTAAGGATAATCTGGCTTTAAATGAATCAATGCCAAGTCTTGCCAAACTGTATTTAGGTACTTGTAACAGAAATATTTCCCAATCAATCCCAATTGTACAGAGCTCAAGGGTCTTAGCCTTTGGTAGAAACAAGGTTGTGAAGTCATTAGGTAGTCCCTGCCTTTTAATTTTCTTAAATAAGCACAAGAAATGTGACATTTAATCATTTACATTATCTAAAGCTTACAATTTAAACATTTATTTCACAATATCTACTATGCTAAGGATAAACCTATCTATAACTAAGAATTCAGTGCATTGAACTTATACGTATTGTACCTTTCCTTGAAGGTGAAGGCGAGCTGACTTGCGTATTGTGCCATATACTGATCCACCAACAAAACTGTCTAATTCAAAAGGTGCTGGTCTTTTCCTAGACGGGGCTGGTTTTACTGTCAATGCATTTCGCTTTTTAATGATACTAGGTAGAGATTTAAACTGTAATAAAGATAATTTCCAAATCAGCAGAATCCTATTTTGACAGAGGTGTTTATGCTAATGTTCCACTTAACAAGAAAAAAGATATTTAAAATGTGTAATTACACTCTCTAATCTTGTGTATTTTAATAAGAGTGTTGGACTGCAATAAATCTTTGAAGTAAACTAATGAGACACAAACAATTTGTGTAAATAAAAAAATATAGGTTAAACTATATGGTTACACAGAATACAAAAAACAAATGCAAACGTTTCGGCAAATGCCTTCATCAGTACAACAACAAAAAAACATTCATACAAGCATAAATTAAATGTACATAATGTATATATCAGACTTGTTTACCCCAGAACTCCAAAAATTGTACAATATTGTCTCAAAACCGTACAATACAGTATCTAAATAGTAAATAAATAAACATACAGTATATACAATGAAAATAAAAACTACTCTCATTACATGTCTAGTTACATGATGAGTTAAAATGGTGTCAAAAAAAGGTAACGTCTAAAAGTTTATGACCGACGTTTATATTGCAATCTGCGGTCAGAAAAAAATAAGAATTAATATCAACTGCCTATTTCCTGCTAATATTTTATAATTATTGTCTGTTAAATATCACAAGCTGTAAATGGGTGAAAAGAAGAGAAATGTCCAAGACTGTTGGAACCAAACAATAAGGGTAATAAAAATCTTAAAGCTTTTTTGTGCGATCCAAAAAATAGATTTCAATTTCAACAGCCTTCTAAAATCCTATAAAATATGTAAAAATCTAATGTTGCTACCCAGGAACAGTTGAGAATGTAAGGATTGACTAAAACTGACTCAGGCAACTACACTTTAGTGAGTTAATTATGAAACACACAAAGCAACAATATGATCATCACGACTATCATTAAGTAAATGTGGTGGTT
Organism: Lymnaea stagnalis; assembly: GCA_964033795.1. Classification (NCBI taxonomy): domain Eukaryota; kingdom Metazoa; phylum Mollusca; class Gastropoda; family Lymnaeidae; genus Lymnaea; species Lymnaea stagnalis. The sequence continues at coordinate 72,347 of CAXITT010000768.1, read as the reverse complement.
TTAATTTTATAGACTTAAATATTTAGACCTCCCCTCCCACATAAAATCTCCTAAATCAACACCACTCCATTCCCCTCTCAGAGCAAATGTAATCTAATAACAGATGGCCCTAAACAATCATATTTCTCGATCCATTCACTGTTGATGTAGAATTTACTAGAATGCAAATGCAAGTTAAAACTAAAAAACCGAAAATGTACTTTTAATAGTTTTTTTTTTATAGCGGGAAAAAACAAACGGAATGTATATGTTTTTAATTCGGTCTCTTAAAATCGTAATTCTGTCAGGTCTTGGCGTACAATCGTAAAAGACATCTCAAAATCATACATTGTACGCCAAAATTGTAAGAGTAAACAGGTCTGTGTAAGTCAACCAGTACTACTCAATACTGTTGACAAGTGAAGTCGTGATTTTAGGACCATGCTCATATATGCCTTTTCAGTTTTCAATATTGATGACTTTGTCATTGTTAGATTATTGAAACTGTAACTGTGTGTGAGGGATAGGACTATGGGCCAACTTAGGGTGACCAAATCATGAAATGGAAAAAACGGGACGCACTCAAGGAGGGTTAACCTCCAGCTATAGAGGGGTCTGCGGGCCTCCGCTGGAAACTATTTATTGAAATATGCTCATTTAACTATTTTGAGACCTAGAAATCTTTTTAAATTTACCTTCACTTTTGTAATTTAATTTAAACTCTGAGGCATATCATAAACGAAAACAATAATTTTGCAGTAAATACTTATTTATTTATACATATTTTACAACATAATACAAGCAACAAATTAAATTTTTCTAGTCTAGAATTTAAATTGAGGATATTTGGCTGTTGTCCCAGCCATTGTTAAAACCTACTTATCAAATATAAAGTTGTAAAAACTAGAACAGTCCATTTTGAAATTGTAGAGAACCTGCCGGATTGCAGAAAAGGTCTCCACTCTCATCTTGTTTCTTTTGTCTGTCCATTGAATGTTCATGAGCAAAAAGATACTTTCAGTATTAACATTATGGGCAGGGATCGCAAACGCATATTTAAACAAATTCAGAGTGCCGTTCTGGCCTAGTACGGGTTTTGAAAAAACAAATCCACTTTTCGTGACATTGGGGTGTTTTTTATCTTCATCAGTCCAGTCTTTAATATTTTCACTTACAAAATCTGCTAACGATGCCAGTTGATCAAATAGCAAAGTATCATTTATTTCAATACTTTTTTTGTCGAAGTAACAAATAGTTTCTTCAATTTTTTCCCAACTGGGATAGCCTTCAAAAGCATCCATTTGAATTTTGAGAAAGGTAGAGAATGGTACAATCCATTCTTTAAGATATTTTATGCAGGTTTCATACAACTCGTTAACTTCATTTTTGAAGTTAATTTCGTCTTGTTGCGTAAAATTGGCCCGTTTAAGAATGGATTTTTCACTAAATGAAAAAGATAAAAACTTTTCCTCTTTTCTTCTGGTCAAAGCTCTGAGAGTACATTCCAATACATCATTTACTTCCATAAAACTTTCTGTACTTCCTTCAATATTTTGCCTTGTTTAAAAAGAAATCCTTTAAACCATCAAACAGCTTTGAAATTCGATCTATTGCAGGCATCAAAGATAGCCAACAAGTTTTTGAATACGCCAAAATAGTGCCAGATTCGACAACCATTTCTCATAATTCTTTTAGCCTCTCTTTGCATGGTGTATTTTTGTTGCTCGTCCATCAAAGATTGACTAGGACCATCAAGTTGTCCGGTGACTGATGACTTGCACGGGTGACTTTTGTTTAAAGTGAGGAAGAGTTGCGCGGCGTCAACCTCACTCTCTCGTCCGGGCCCACTTATCCAGTGGCAAGACGACCAGGGATGGGTATGTTGCAGGAATTGTCATTGTATGCGCCTTACGGGACTCCAACTCCAGGTTTGAATTCAGAGTTTCCTTCTCTTAGATGAGTTGGCGACCAAGGTTAACGAGTCTCATCCATCCGGGGGTGACTTTTTGCTTGACTGGCCTTTGGCTGAAATTTAACTACAGACCACCAACTTGAGTTTTGCATGGTGTATACAGAAAAATAAGAGCAGAGTTAACAATAACTTCAATGTCACAGCTTAACAATGTCACAGCTTAATCAGCAGCTGCACATATGCAATGCAGTACATGTGCTGGACAACCCACACCTTCAATACCACCATGTAAATTAGTTGTTAATTTTGCATATACATTTTTCCCCCCACTCTGTTCAAACCACCAAAATTTGTGTTGGTATTGTCACGACAAAATGCAACTGTTTTTATTTAACTTGAATTTATCAATACAGTTCAAGCAGAAACGAGATATCTCATCTGACATTTCACATGGCAAGAAACTACTTTCAGTAACTTTGACTTTATCCCTTCATTTATGTCAAAAAACTGAACTACAAAAGGAAAGATTTGTGTAGTCTTGTGATTACTTGCATCAGTTGAAATGCCATAAAAAGGGAATTTATTCATCTCTTCAATGCTAGTTTTCAAGCTGAATGGAGCTGAAACACCAATTAACAGGGCTGATTTCTTTGTTCTGGAAGAGCTAAATATTAACGCAATTGATGAGTCACTGAACATAACACTGTTCAACTTGTTGACACAGTCATTTGACCTAAGGCTGTGATGGTGCTTTACTGTATGGAAGCCTAGTTAGTTCAGCAGCTCTAACTTTCGTTTCTTCATGGGAATCATGTTTTATAAAATAATTATTAAAAAACATACTGCTACTTGGGGCACTCAGTCTTTTCCTATGTTTCACTGATGTGATGTCTTATTTTATGTCTGAACGTCCACCATGACCAATACTAAAAACACTAGTGCAAACTGTGCACTGGGCTTCACTGTCATAGCGTCCCTTTTTAATATAGTTCCACTCTTTGGAATGCTCCTTCATAAACTTTCATTGACGCTTGGGCATAATTATTGTCTATATGAGAAGATAATATAAAATTAAAGAATAAAGTTCACCACCCAAAACAAACACCTGTCACTCTGACACGAACAGGCTGGCAGGGATCACACGTAAGACTAACACATTACATGTAGCAGTATCAAAATTGGTTTCTGCGCAGTTACGTCCCCCCCCCCCCCCCTTGCGGCTTCAAGTCTTGTGTCTTTTGCTATGCATATAAGATCTATGGCAGGGACACTGTGGTTTACACAGCGTCGGCAGAGTGGTGGAGGGGGAACAGGGCAGCCATCACGTGAGCCCACATCAACACTGGCTACACAGCTGGCCAAAATATTACTTGAAGTTATATTATAAATTAGGAAGTTTTAGTGATTTGAAAATGTGCTTGGTTTTAGAAATAGGACATTTAGGCATCCCGAGAGACTTTTTTGGGACACCAGGTACGATCGTGAAAAAACGGGACAGTCCTGTTTTAACGGGACATTTGGTCACCCTAGGCCAACCCAAATTCAAATAGTAACTGGTAACTTGTTGAAGAGAAGAAACAGAACTATCACATAACATTATTTGTATTGACAGACTATTTAGCTTAGACTGATGCATTAATATTAATAGTAAAATACTTTCTAGCAATAGTTATAATGTTAATTAGTATTAGAACTTTTTTACATTCATTGTTAAAAAATAATGTTACTTAAAATTAAAAAGCAGTAGGATAATCAAAGTCAAAGCAAAGAAGCCTCCTTAGAAGGGCATCAGTGGAAATCACTAAATTAAATGATCTAAATCTAATTAATTTCGTTAGAGTAGTAGTAAACTTATTTTAAGAGCATCAGCAAATCTAGGGGAGAGTCTCAGAGTTCAGGGAAAGAGAAAAGGGGGCGAGTGTGACTTGAATGAGTTTGTGTAAAGTGAAGTAAAGTTTACAGTAAAGTGTGTTGATGTTGAGTAATTTGCAGATGCAGTTTTGAGTTCGTACCGGGTCCAGCAATCCAAAAGAAGCTAAAACTCGACGATTATCTTCTAAGTTTTTTAACCTCACGGCTTCATAATCATGCATGATGCAAATAGACTAGTAACAGGTTGTTTAAAAAAATTTATTGACTAGTCTCGGTTGTGTTGTGTAAACTTTAAATACACACCACATTCATAACAACATGGTACTCACATTGAGTCACAGTTTTCAATAACTCCTCCCGCCAAACAATCCTCAAGGCTGCATCTATAGGTACCCGGGCACCTTTAATCGCAAATGACTATTCGCACCCGGAGTGGCTCCATACAGATTAAATGGCTTCGGAGCCGGGTGTGATAACAATAATAGTATGATAATTATTTTTGTTAAACTGTTTTTTCTCCTTGTTATTTCATAGATTCATAGTTTTATTCTTTTTAGTTGTTTTTTTTATTTTTGCTATGTTAATTTCTCTTAGGACGGGTAGATTTTTTTCTTTCCTATTTTCTTTTTTAGTTTAAGCCATTTTCGTAGATCATTTTTTTTTTTTTTAAATCTAGTAATGAAGATGATTTAGATACAATTATTGTTTTCATTTGGATTTTAGAAAAGTAATAATATTAATTTAATTATTAAAATTAAATCCTTTATTTAAGATTATTTATGTGCATTGGTTAAGTTAAAAGATTTAATCACCCAGTACTTTATGAATTAATAGGTATTCTAAATAATGAAAATTGCATTCATAGTGAATTAATTTCAACTATTCCTCTAGAGAGCTTGGCTTAGTCAGAACAAAACCACCAATTTTAAACTTTTTCCTTGGCACTGGGAGTCATACATGCAGACACTGACTGTTTTTTCTGATATCTCGAATCTCCTTTCAACAACTTTTCTCATTTGACTTGACCTAGTTCACAAGGTAGTTGCAATGAACATCTTAAAGTTAATGGATGCCATTGTATAAAGCATGAGAAAGAGACTTATTTTTGGAGGACTCGTCTTTTTTTTTTACCATATCTGTCTACTGGGTCTAACACACTGGTACATAATTTAAAATTTAATATAAAAAAAAAAACTTAACTGACTTGAGAACATTTTTGTTTGGTTGTTAGTTATTTGAGTTGTGTACTCAAGTAATCCATAAAATAAATTAGGGGCCAGTAAGAAGTAGGCAGCCAATAAACTCATTCAATTAGGTCACATCATTCCTTTGTCATTTGTCTCCTTTTACTTTCTCACATTCCTCGTTGGTACCCATACTATTGTTTCTATCATTTCTTCATTTAAGTACAGATGTAATGATTGAGTGGGAGCAAATATATGTGATCTGTGAATGGAGTTTTGTTTCAAGGCAACTAAGTCATGCCACATTGAAAATAAAATACTGATAACCCTAAATAAATAGAGCCATTGAAAAAAATATAGTACCTACAAACCATACACAAACAGAAAGACAAAAATCCACTAAAGTTTATTTTAAAAAAAATTGTTGTGACTTTTATTGCAAAAAATTAAACATTTTATACCAATTTTGACTTTCACGCAAAATGAATAAAGACAAATTTGTATTGCATTGTATTGTAACTTATTGTACTGTATTTTAAATGAAACTTGGCATACACATTAAGAATAACATTGACATAAAGTTTAAAGAAGCTTATTACACAGCAGTTATTGGAAGTGTTACAAATAGTATGTATGTGGGGTCACATAAATATTCGAGAACTCTTCAGGAGTAGCAAATGTTAAAATGTTATAAACCTTTTCTAGTTGGATATACCCGGTATATAAAAAAAAAGCCTCTTGAATTTTGTAAAGAATATCAATGAAAGAAGCATGCAATGTTTGAAGGCTGTAGCTAGAATACTTTTCCTCCCAATTCATTTGGCGTTCCTAAAAAATCAGGAAAATGCAAAATTGAGAAAAATGAAATAGAGTATAAAATTGTGTTTTTTTAAATAAGAGGGCTGCATGAACGATATAGGATGCATACACCATGTAAATATATCATTCATGAATTAAAAAATAATTAGAAAACTAAGACAGAAAAGATAGAAAAAAAAATTAACACACGAACCTAATAAAAAAAAAAATACATAAATAAAAAAATTCTGAAAAATTTTCCTTTGAGAAATTTGTTTAAAAACCATCCATCATTAAGTAGAAAATGTCAATATAAATAAGCATGCAAAGTTTCAATTATGTAGTTGCCAAAACTATTCCACCTGATTCATCAATTGACGTCAGAAAAAAAAAATTAAAATGCTATATCGATAAAAGCTGAAAAAGACACTGACAAATGCTTATTAAAAAAATGAAAGGTTATTTGAACAACATTGGATGCATACATCATGAATACATTCCACTCGTTAATTAAAAAAAAACAATTGAAGTACATAGCGATAATTGATAGAATATAAATTAATGCATTTTCCCAACAACCCACTAGCCTCGAGTCTAAAAAAAATAATAAGATCATAAAAACTTCGGAATTTTGTTTATGAGACATGAAATAAAAAAAAAATTCAATCATTATGCAGAGAATATAATATAAAAAACCTTGCAAATTTTGAAGCATGTGGTAATGATACTTTTCCTCATAACGCATTTGACTTCAGAGATAAATGGAAAATCCTAAATGGACCACTTTAAAAAGAGAAAAAAAATCAATTAAGCAATATTAGAAATATAGGAGTCAAATAAAATGAAATTTAAAGCATATCAATGTGAAATTATCATAAAAAGATAAGAATTTTCTAGATATTTTTACAAATGTTAAACAATATTGTTGAGCATGTTAATGTTTTTTTTTAATAAGAAATCAATAGACTCAGTTTAGGAAACAAAAATCTGCCCAAGAAATATAATAAAAATGGTTATTTATACAATTTTGTAAAATAATTTTCAGCACATTAAAAACATTTACATATTTATAAAAGTAGCTGAAATCTTTCGGAACCAATCATTGCGAATTAGCAGTGATAATAAATTTACAAGAACAAGTCAAGAATGACAATTATCTCAGCAAGGTCTTTTCAAACCCAGTTGTTGGGTTCAGCTGTCTATGTTCTATATACCGGTATTCACTTTTCTGCGTGTTAACTTGTCCGTTGGTTCACTAGTCCTGTTTTTGGATGTGTTATGGTGAGTTGTGGGTTTACTTGGCCTGCGTTCATTTGCGCGTCCACCGCAGTGGACACAAACCATAAAGTTTATGCAGCATTAACGATCAGAAATCTGCTTAAAGTAAACCTATACACGGGTAAGCCGCGGAGACAGCGTTGCTGCCCACAGCCTTACAAAACAGAAACATGGCAAGGCCGTGGAGGCCACGTCGCTCTAGCTATGCCGACGTATTACTTTAGTGTATCAGAGAATGACTTTGGTACCGGTTATCAGCAGGCCAGATCAGGGAAACGGCGCATGGGCAAAAAAAAGGTGCGAAGCGAGAGACTCGACTACGTAATTGAATTCCACCAACAACAGAGACTGAGAGAGCGACCAATGTCCAAGCGTTGGGTGATGTGTTAAGTGTCCCTCATAATGAGCAGATCTGGGAAACGTTTCGAGCGGACCAGGGATATGTTGCGATATGTTAACTAGAAAGTTGTGCCACCCATTACCACTAAGTTTTAAAAAAAAAAAAAAAAAAAAAAAAAAAAAACTTCAGCTCGCCGAAAATGCCTCCCCTCAATATAAATTTAAAAAAAGTGGCACCTGTGTGGACCACCCCCTCCACAGCCCCTTCCTATGCAAGTGGATTGACTTTTTCTCGACAATTGTGAGTCATAGTAGGCAAATAAGCTATTTAAAAGATCTATGATTGGTCACATGGGCGCCCGCAGAAAACTTTCTGGGGGGGGGGGGCAAAAAAATTGTTTAACTTTCCAGGGGGGGGGG
>CAXITT010000768.1:39719-64469 GCA_964033795.1 Lymnaea stagnalis | reverse complement strand
TTTTTTCCCCCCCCCCCCGGAAAAAAAATCGATTTTTTTTAAACCCCCCCCCCCCCAGGAAATTTTCTGCGGGCGCCCATGCGCCCACCCTCAAAATTCGAGCAGCGTTCTGTCCGAAATGGATGCACAACCGTGTAAAGGAAAAGCAGCGCCCTGGGCGAATGCGCCCCCTGATATTGAGGTCCCTTGCGAGTACCACCTTTACATTGCTGTGCAGGGATCCAGTGGGCTAGAAAGAAATATCAAAGTAGATAGATCTATAAAATGTTTAAAAAATTATTTAAATCTAAATATATCCAATTGGGCAACTTTTATAACGTATCTTTGAAGACAGAAGAGTTCTCCTTGTTTTTCCCACAACGGCGTCGTAAATGACAAAAGATAAAATATTCATGAACTGTAGGCTACCTTTTTTTTTATCTTGTTCAATTTTGTTAAATGGATATTGTACATGAACAAAAAGACGCTATTTTAGGCCATCAGGTGAAGAGGAAGTTTTAATTTTATATCACTAGAAATAATTAATCGTGCTTAAATTTCATTGCCTTGGGCTTAGGCTTAGGCCTAGGCCACTTAGGCTTAGAGGCTTAGAGGCCTTCTTAACTAGGGACTTTGATTAAAATTTCAAAACATTTTTAAAAATATAAAAACACTATAGCTGTATAGAGCCTGGAGAGTAGATTATAAAAACATCAAGATCAACTTTCTAGCTCAAGTGGTTCAAAAGTTATGAATTTTTTAGTAGGGGCCTCAAAACCCCTTTTTCACTATGGGATTTTCCTCCACATTTTGTGACCCTTATTTTGCCTTTTTTTAAACACCTATAACTTTATTATAAAATGAGACAAAAATATAATATTTGCAGGGAACATAGTTAAATAAGAGTACTATTAAATTAAATAAAGCCACAAAATATAAGATGTAATTATTTTTATTCTGTCATTGAATAGTTTTTTTTATTGAAAGAAATCTGTTATTTCTGTTTGTTTTCATGATCCCCCCCACCCGTGCATGTTCCTTTAGTATGTCTCTTTGAACACCAGACATGGTGTCAGCAAGGTCTGAAAGGCCCCTGCTCAGGCCATAACTGGCCAATCTCCTTGGAGTATTTCAAAAGACAAATTTACGGTACAAGCGTTATTTCCCCTTCACTATTTCCTAGCTGCTTTAGTGCATCGCCTGCTGTTAAAAGTCGTAAACGAAACTGTTATCTCCAACCGCACAAATATAGCATTGCTTTGGAATCTGACTTTTTCAGTTGCTAGGTCGTAAAATTGAATTATTTGAAGGTTGCAAGGTCGCGTTTTTGAGGGAGTCGTTTAAGAGAGGTCTTTATATATTGCAAAGCATTGGTGAATTTTTTTTCGGTCATATGTTGGACGAAGTCATTTAAGAGAGGGTTGCAAAACGGAGGTTTTACTGTCTTGGAAAGACTTTACCATCACCTAGACAGCTCTAAAAAATATGCTAGGGTGCTTTTCTTGGAAGTGCTGGGTGGCTGAGTGGTCTAAACTGAGCAAATCTCAAGTTGGTGGTCGGGAGTTCAATTCCAGCCAAAGCCCAGTCAAGCATAAACCCATCCAGCACCCAGCGTAGATGGGACACGTTAACCTTGGTCGGCAACTCATCTAAGAAGGAAACTCTAAATTCAAACCCGGAGATGGCGTCCCCTACAGGCGACAAACAATGAATCATTCCGACAACCCCTGCGACGCCCCGGATGCCATCACTGAGAGCGCAGTGAGCATGCTAAAATAGCATGGATACTTAGCGCTATATAAGTATTCAATCAATCAATCTTTGACTTCTCATCAGCATTTAACACTATCCAACCACACCTTATGATTAAAAAGCTTTATATGTTAGCTTTTCAAGCAAGGCTACTGAACTTTTTAACAAATATTTCAAGTTGAATGACCAAATATCATTAAGTAGAGAAATATGTACCGGGGTACCACAAGGTTGCGTTCTCTCCCCTGTCCTGTATACAATATATACCAATAATACCCAGAGCCCAAGCAACACCGTTCCAATAATTAAATTTACTGATGATGCTACCATTGCTTAATATCTGAAGGGGAAAGCATATACCACAACTTACTAGCTTTATCAGTTGGTGCAATGAAAATTTTCTTTAGTTAGGTATCTCAAAACTGAAAGAAATGGTTGTCGATTTCCAAAGGGGGAATCACCCAATTACAGATCTCACAATAAATAATCACAGTATTGAGGAAGTAGACACAAAAGTATCTAAGTATCACCATTAATAATAAGCTGACAGGGCATGACTTGGACCCAAACAAAAACAGCAGAAAACCTATTAAACACATGGGAGAGAAAATTTCTCCGGGAAATATATGACAAAGGATGAATATGGATGGAGAATACGTACCAACCCGAAATTGTACAGTCTATATCAGGATCCCACGCTAGTAGCAGAAATAAAAAAGGGCAGGCTACGCTGGGCAGGACACTTAAAGAGAATGCCAAATGACAGAAGAGGGAAGCGGGTACATCACCAAACCCCAGAGGAAAACGGCTCAAAGGCAGACCTAGGCTTAGATGGATGGATGATGTGGAAAAAGATCTACAGCAGCTGGTAATCCAAGCATGGAAAAGAAAAGCATTAATTAGGTCTGAGTGGAAGGAAGTAGTGAGGCAGGCCAAAGCCCTACATGGGCCATAGCGCCACAAGGATGGATGGATGACATGGCATGAACACAGCCAAATTTTTTATTAAAAAATCAACCAAAGACTTTTCTATCTTTAAAAAATGTACTATTTCGGTGTAAACAAACAAGTTATTAACTTATTATACAATGCAACAATTGGAAGCCTTCTAAACTTCCCATTACAGCTCTATCAGCTCCATCTACAAATTTGCAGGTGCAGTTTCCACATCTATGACATAGGTTGACTTGGTTCAACATTGCTTGGCAACAAGAACAGGGAGACAAGTTGCATGTGTGTCTCCCTTAAGCACAGCTCACTTGAAATACCTTCACTGCATCAGGCATATCAGTGATCAAGTGGTCCCGTGCCTGGAGCTGCAGGTTCAAGTCGCTTTTTATTTTTAACCCGAAAAACTGTGGAGTCTTTCCCAATGCTGTCCATGAATTGAGAGATTTCATCAATCAGCTGGAAAAATCTACTAAGAACTTTTATCAGACTTAGCCACCGCACCTCTGTATGATAAGGCATGTCGCCGAACTCTTGAGTCTATTTCCAGCAAAAAAAATATTGAAATTACCTGTGATTTAAACCTTTGGCTCTGATAAAGTTGACGGTTTGTGTAACAGTGCTCATTACACCTTCCATGTTGAGGACTTTACCACACAGCGAGCCTTGGTGTATGATGCAGTGATATGCTATCAATCCACCAGTAAATTTATCCTGCATTTTTAACCACATCCTTCCAACTAACTAGTCCCCTTTTTTCGCTGTTCATCGCCAGTGCTCCATCTGTTGTAAGTCCAGCTAGTTTGTCCCAAGGCAGGTTCATGTCGGTTAAACTTTGACATACATTGTCAAACATTTCTTTTCCTGTCATTTCTCATGCATGGATTCCATGTGCAATATTTCTTCTGTAACATTGAAACTGAGACCACTCCACAGATGAAGATAGCGAGCTGTGCAGTGTCAGTCAGCTGTGCAGTGTCAGTGTCAGTCATCTAGGCAATGTCAGTCGTGTCATTACTTTCATCAACAGCAAGTGAGAATGCAACAAAGTGATTGTCTTTTTCGATCAGCTAGTGTTTTCACATTAGTGGCCATCTCACAAGCCTGATCAGCAATGGTATTTCTGCTAAGGCTTACATTTGCAAACATCTGCTTTTTGTCTGAACACAAGATGTCACACACTTTCATCATGCAGCACTTCACAAGCTCCTCCTGTAAATGGTTGGCCTGATTTTGCAAGCTCCTTCATCACAATAAAACTTGCTTTCACAGCAGATTCAGTATGTGATTTTTGCTTTGGTGAAAAAACATTCCTCTTTAATTCTTCTACCTTCTGTTGCTTCTACTCTACATTCAGGAATTTTAACTTGTCTTGATGTTTTGTCTCAGATTATATTCCTTGATCACAGCCACATTATCTCCACAAAGTAGGTACAGATTGATAACACGTTAGCCATAGAAGGAAAGTGTGATGTAATATCCAGGCTCTACACCACTTTCATTTCTTATGCGCCTATCCAAAATGAGCAACTGAATGTTGCTAGGTTACTGTAACGACAAACATCCACTCACTACATAACTTTTACTGTCGCTTATTTTGATATAAAAAGCGAGAACGCTCTCAGGTAGCCTATCCTTGGACAATGCAGATTATTAGGGAATATGATTTGCACTTTATATCGCAGGGCCATTAAAAATATTTGAGCCTAAAATTCTCTCTCATGCCTCATATAATTGTACGCCGGTCAAGACCTCTCAGGCCTGATATAATTGTACGCTGGGCCTAATGTGGCCCACGGGCCTTAAGTTTGACATGTATGATATAGGAGTACTTTTTTTCTTAAATTTTACTAATGCTTCTTTTGTTACAGTGTTTTTTTTTCAGATGCATAACTTTGATGTAGACATTGCAGTCTTTGTTACATGTAACAATAACCAACACATATTTTCATCTTCTGTGAGTCTTGCAGCTAAAGTGAAGTAGATGAAGTACATGAAGCAGTTGAAGTAAATGAATAAAAATATTTTTGTAAAGGGACAGTAAATAATATTATTTTAATATTTTGTTTTTTCACTTCCAGGTTAATGGATTCTACACAAGTGACTTGGTGAAAACCAAGACGTTTCAGTAAATCTATATTACAGATTCTTGGCTGACAGCTGATTGTGCACCATATCATCTTGGCTGACACCTGATTGTGCACCATATCATCTTGGCTGACAGCTGAATTTACACCACGCTATCTTGGCTGACACCGTAATGTACACCACACCATCTTGGCTGACACCTGAACACACACCACATCATTTTGGCTGACATCTGAATGTACACCACACCATCTTGACTCTCATCTGAGTGTACAACACACCATCTTGGCTGACACCTTAATGTTTCAACCCAAGTAAACAAATTTACCAAATTATTAATAAAATAAATTTCTACTAACACACAACTAAAATTTGTAGACTTTTCAATCAACCTGTTCATTGTTTCAATCACTCAAACTTGAACATTAATGGTTTTAAACCTATGCTATTTTTCATTTGTAATTCAAATAAATGTCACCTTGTTGCTGTATGAATGTGCTGCTCCACAAAAACTAATAATATAGACTTTTTAATTACCCTAACCTGTCTTGGCATGAAGACTGAATGATAAAATGTATTACTTTGACCAGTTGGTTCAAATAGACTTATGAGCTGAATGATTTACCCTAATGCTCAGTTCAGACCATCAAATTCTCATCAAATTTTTGTTCATACATTTGATGCAATTTTTGTATGAAGCCTTGTCATAACTTTAAAATAACTATTTGATCATATTTTGATGGCGTGCACATTTTTTAATATCTGTATGATTATGCACCCTCCATATCATGTGAACAAACACTAAGAAGAATTTCATCAATCTAGGTCACTAGGTCGTGTTTACATTGACTAAGCTAAGTTATCAAAACAACAGCAGCCTCCAAGTAATAATAATGTACTTAATTTAGAAAAAGATGTAATAGAAATATTAGACAATAAATCGGCGAAGGGCATGATGTAATTGAAAGGTATTTTTAAATAGGCTTATTACTTGTACAGCATATATACTATAACCCTGTAACTGTAACACTAATGACTACTTAGTACTTCCAATTGGATCAATGAGAAATTTTACCAGCTCGAGCTCCAGGCAAAGAAAATATTGCTCCTGGGCTCCGTAACCCTGATTACAAATAACAATTAGAAATTTAATTCTCCTACCCCCACCCTCCTTTTTTGTTTTCAGTGCTATTATAGCAAATGGGTGCCCCCTTGATTAAATTAAAAAGTTCAACTTTTTAAATTATTTAACTTACTATAGGCGCAGTATAGGTTAGTTATTATATTGTTGTTCTGTGGCGACCCCTTAGGTCCACTTTTTAATAATTTCCACAGAAAACGTAAAATCTTATTATATTATTGTTTGAGTCATGCTATAGACATTTTTTTTTTTTTGGTAGAATGTAGAAAAACTTGACTTTAGATATAATAAATATTTAAATAAGGACCTTCAAATGAGATAGAATCATAGTAAAAAGCTTACATTTCTCAAAAATACTGTTACATTGTACAAGTATAGTAAAGCTCTCCTGAACATTCATAAATAAAAGTTCATTAATAAAAAAAATAATCAATATAATTTTTAAATTGATTTAATGGGAATTTTAGGTGCTATTTGACAAGTTATGAGATAACGGTAGTTAAAAAGAGAATTAGCAGTACTCCTCTTCTCAGTCTGATCAACTGCCAGTGGAAAATAGGCCATTAACTATTTCTTTCCATTTCTTCCATTCTCTAGATATCTTCTCCAGCTCTTGACAATTTTTATAACCTGGTATATTTTTGTTGACATCCCTTTACCAAGTTTAGGGAAATCATTCCTGATTAATGTATTAAAATGAACAGAACGCTCATTTGTAGTACACTGCATTAGATTTTAAAAATTATATTGAGTACAATTATGTATACTTTTTATATACTGGTACTCTAATTTAAACTGTAAAAGATAATATTTTAGGGAGTGGTAATCTCCTTTTAAAAATAACTTCCAGATAAAACACCTGATTTAAAAGATACAAATACAAGTTCAATCACAGATTTCACAAGAACTCAGAAACAAATTGGTATAAATTTTATTAAAAAATAAGCAGTGCTGAATGAAGTTATCAATAAGCACTACCATTAGTTGCAGTATTTGCATATTTGAAAATAGGATGTCACAATCATCTTTGACAATAGAAATCTTGTCATTTCATTGTCTTTCAAGTTAGGGTATTGTAAATTTGGCTCCAGTGTGTTTAATAATTTCTGGAGAAAAAAAAAGAGGCATTTTATTTATTACTCATAAAATATATAAAATATATACATTACGAAGTTATCACACAAACACTCATTTTAAAGCATAAACATTTATATTTCCCAGTTATCATATGTAACATTTATAATGTAATGTTACTTGTAAACGTGAGCTAATGTATTTTATTTCTTCAGTGCAAGTGAGGATTTGCCAATGTAACTATCTCATTCACCTTTACAAACGACTGTCTCTTTCTCCGCCAAGAAGTAATAAGGTCCAATGAAAATTACACAGTACTTTATTAAGATATTTGATAAATACATTACATGGTTCCTTGACATCAGAATTGTTCGAACATTTATAGTGTAATATGAAGAATATATATCCATACACTTACAAAAATGTATCTAATAATTAATTAATTAAATCCATCGGAAAAATACAACATGTCAACCTTCTACATTAAAATTATGTCGTTCAGTCCCTTCACTCGAGAAAAAATGAATTCTCCATACACTATAAAAATTAGTTCCTTTTTTCTCGTGTTTCTATTCTTTTCCTTCAAATCACTTTGCCTTTGTGCCGTGAGAGCAAATGTTCGTGTCCTGTGAAAAAATGCATGTCATATAAGTAACATGGTCTGTTACACACATTACTGATATAAAAAAATAAATATAGAATAACTATAGTATGGTATGACACTCCAATATGTTTTATGTTTTTGTCATTTTCTTTATACTCAATTTGTCTTGACCAAAAATCAGCAACAATGTTGTTTTTGCTTTTTATTGATTTTATTTCAATTGATAGAGTATTAAAGACTATCTGTTGATCTTGTTATTGGCTATTCTCTTTTTGTTTAGTGCCATTAATGGTTTATGATCTGTTAAGAGACAAAATTTTCTTACTTAGAATTTGATCAAATTTTGAACAAAATCTGAACAAAGAAACCACACACAAAATAGTGCCTTCATACTAAAATTTGACGCATATTGAAGAAATTTGATAGGAATTTGATCGTGTGACCTGAGCATTACCCTGTCAGTACATATTAATGTATTTTAAGTTATTGATGTTGTCACAATCTAAAGGTAAATAAATTTAAATATTAACTTAAATTTAAATAACATCGCTAGGCTATGTTTCAACTTGTGCATTCATTTCAAACATCACTGGACAATTATTCAACTTGTGCTTTCATTTAAAAACCTCACTAGACAAAGATTCAATTTATGCATTCATTTCCAACATCACTAGACAATTGAATAGCACAAATCACTAGATTCACATAACTAGACAAGTGACTAACAAACAAATCATTAGTTACACATGACGAGACAATTGACTATTAATCAAATAACTAGTGACACATCACTGTAAAAGTTACTAACAAACAAATACTACAGACATGTGTCTAAGGCTGGAAAGCTTAACAATCAAATCATATTTATTACAACACTAATAAAGAATGTACTAAGAACTATATTAATAGTTTTTAGTGAATGGACAAGAGGTGGCTTTGACTGAATGATTGATTTAACAAAAGCACATGAGTAGTAAATTTGAATTTTTTTGATGATTATGATAAGAAGGTTTTCACCTATAACAAGTAATTAGGGGTGGCGAATTTAAAAAAAAACAAAAGTAGGATGGGGGAGGGATGTTCCATTGAAGTCATTAAATACTTTTAAAAATACTCTATCTTCAAAAGATTGCTATAGTATTTATGACTATTTAAAACAATTTTCAAAGAACAAATAAAAAAAGTCTCACTAAACATTTAACACTAAAAACAGTTTGTAGCAATTAAAAGTTTATGTTCACAATGTGCTTTGGATCCACCAAGATGATCCATAAGGTTAAAAGAAATCCCAGTGTCAGGGGATAAAAGAACCAAGTGGAGCATGACATAAGTATAACTCTAGAATTATCAATTTTACAATTATCAGAATGTTTGAATTTGAACTTTCTATGTGAGCTCTTTTGAATGATAGCCTACTAGGCAAGGTTTGTAATATGTCCCAAATCAAAGGTTATTAATTTTTATCAATGCTAACAAGTATAAAGTAACTGACCTTACTAGTAAGGTATAAACTAATTTGAAATGTTAAAAATAATTTAACAATCATAGGGTATAAATCTCTGTTACCATAAATTTCATATCAGTTTATAAATATTAAAAATAGAAAGTGTTTTTAATATTTTCTTGATAAATTATTTACACAAAAATAAAACATGCTTTAAAATCAAATTTACAACAACAAAAAAATTGAATTTATTATAATGATGAACAGGATATCCCAGAAGAATTATAAGTATGAAAGTCATTTTGACTACTTACATTAAAATGTATATTAAAAAGTATTTTAAATATTTAAAAAATGTTAAATCATTTCAGAAAAGTAACAGGTGCACAAATGCAATTATATTATTTAAATGCAATTATTATTCTTAATTATAAGAATTTAGTGTTAATTTACTGAACACCAGTAACATAAAGTGTGAAATAGAGATACTTTTCCCGTTCAATTTTGCGAAATACGGTCAAAGGGAAGCAACCATTAAAATAAACAGATGTTTTAAAGATGACAGCGATAACTTCCCATTAATTATACGGTAATTTTATTTATTCACTTCAAGAAAGTTAACTCTTGTGACCTTGGTGAAAGATCGTATTAACTTGGTTACTGTTCCTTATTCTTTATGAAATTATGGGAACTAACTGCTGTCACCTTGATGGACAAAATAATTTTTTGAGTTGCCTCTAATTGAGTACTCTTTTATAGCAAAAGTTTTTTTAAATCTGTTGATTAATTTATTAGCTTTCCTTAGAAAAAGAATTCTTTTGTGGTTTGAATAACTTTTCCCAAATTATTTTGTTGACTCTAAAGGTAACTTTGACAGTATTTTTCAAAATACAAAGCAAACATTGGTAAATTAAAGGACAAATGCCACTATTTTATCGAATTTCACAAATGTATGCCCTAATTCACTGCAACTATAATAAACACCCAAAAGACTCAGTGGCAGGCATTCGTCCTTTCAATTAGCCCAAACATTAGTTGGTTGTTCTGAACTGTTGTGTGTATGAGGTGGGGGGTACTGTGTGAAGTCAAATTATGTATTATAGTTATAGTATAGTATTGGCACTGACTATAAGCATAAGTATAATTTAATTAAGTTATTAAGATTAAAATCAAGCTATTTAATTGACTAAATTTTGTTTTTTAAAGAACAAAGTGGATATTCTTACCCAGGTACCAGAAGTGAGAGGTTTGGATTAAAAAATTATTAAAAATTTGATTGTTGGGTTTGTAAGACAAAAGGAGGTATTGAATGTACTATATGTTTGTAAACTTAATTCTTCAGTTTAACTGCAATAAACTACCACTAAAAATGACGTCCTAATAGCACTGAGTCAAAATTGACCCAGACACGCAGCGCCGCCATTCCCACCCGGGTACCATTAGACTCAAGCTTTTCGGATGTCATTTGTGGTACCGGGTAGTTTATTTTAGTAAAAGTGAAGAAGTAAGTTTACAATCATATCCCAATCTCTCACTTCTGGTACCCGGGTACGAATAGTCGCAGCCTTTAAAGAATGTCAATGTAAATATATATCTATTCAAACCCTTTCCATCGCAACTGGGTGTAATACACCCGGAGACAGACTGTGATTGCTGGTATCTCGAGTCTCCTTTTTAATAACCTTTCTCATACTCGCCCTCATCCACGAGGTAGTTGGAATTAGCACCTTGGCCTTGGTGGTTGCAATTATATAAAGTATATAATATAAAGCATGCGAAAGTGACTAATTTTTGGGGGCGTTATCTTTTTTTGTACAGTCCCAAGCATAATTTAATAGAAGGAAAAAACGTCTAAACTGGCTTATGAACATTATTGTTTGGTTGTTATTTATTGATTATTTGAGTCTGTGTAATCCATAAAATTAATTTTAATTTTTGACAATAAATAAATACAGTGGAACCTCTCATAACGAGCATAATTCGTTCCAGAATCTTACTCGTTAAGCGAAACACTCTTTAAACGAAACAATTTTTCCCATACAAACCAATGTAAAATACAATAATGCGTTCCATGTTGAAAAAATACTAATTTTTCAAAAAATGATATTAACATTTTTTCAAATAAAAAACAACTTGGAATACAATTTAGAAAATTTTATCGGGCGAAAATAAGTTTCGCCTTCTCACAAATAATGTTTTCGTTAATAGTGTGGCCTTGTAATCGCTTCTCATTTATCCATATTAGAAGCAACCTCTCAGCATTATCAAGAATATGTAACCGTTTCGAAGACATTCTTGACACCCCCTTTGAAGCATCCATCTCCTTAATTTTGTTTTTGTTCTTGAAAATAGTGCAGATCGTTGATGTTGACCGATTGTATGTGCGCGCTAGATTAGCCACGCTCACACCTTGTTCTCGCTTTTCAATGATTTTACGTTTCATTTCAATAGTTATTTTTTCTCTCTTACGATTGTCTTCTTGTGGTTTTTTCTTCGAAGACATTTTAGCACAGGTTATTACACTATGCACATAAAAAATTTCGAATACTGTCTGAATACAAAATTTGTAAAAACTGGTGATCACACACGAAAACAATACGCTAACAGACCGAGTGCTAGACACAGACTAATGCATCGGCGCGGAAGACCCGGCTCACAAATGAATGTCGGGAAAAAGGGACTTCCCCTTTTTGCGTAACTCGTTATGTGAAATGTCGCTCGTTAAGGGAGCAAATTCTTAACATTTTTTTTTTGCTCGTTATGCGAATGACTTGTTATGAGAGGTTCCACTGTATTCTGAATCCATTTGGGTACTGGTACTAACAATAATAACATTAACATGTATTCAACATAACATACGATTTCAAAGCAGAACAGTCACATGTACACATGGAAAATAGGGGCTTTGCACCTCAGCTTGCACAGTTTATACATAAAAGAACAGAATGGTCTTTGCAAATATAAATATGTCTTAATAAACTTGCTGAGTTGAAGTGGTTTGGGCAGCTATTTGAAGTGTTTGTAAAGATTTCAAAACACTGGGGATGTTTTGTGTGCAATGTCAATATTGGCTGTCTGTAATTGGCTGCAGTGGATGCCAAGTCAACAATGTTGAAAAACACAACCAAAGGCCATCTTTTACTTTTTTGTATTCACAGAGAACACCTTCGCCATTTGGTCCATGGCATATATGCCTCCTTTGATTTTGTTGTTATCTCTGGTTTCTTGCATTCAGTTTCACTTTCCATAACTGGACATTTGTGTAGTGTGTTCAGGAGCAACAATTTTCTGCGTCAAGCTCTGGTTTTTTTACAAGGTTGTTTCCTGTCTGAACAAAAACACTGATTTTTTGAGGAGCAGACATTATTATTGAGTAGGAACATCTTGCTCCGTTTCACTGTTCCAACTATAGGGTGAGTCTGTTCTCTGCCATTGGTTTTGCAGGTTGTAGGGGAATGAAATAATAGGCTGTTCTGAAATTTTGGCTACTTCCAATGAAGTTCCTTGTGAGAGAAATCACAATCTCTGGGGATTTTCCAATATTTCTCTTTGCTGGCAGGGCACTTACATTTTATTTGATTTTGAAGAGATATGGGCAGCTCTTCAGAGAGGCACTTACATTTTATTTGATTTTGAAGAGATATGGGCAGCTCTTCAGAGGATAGTTCAAAGACAATTCACAGGGTAAGAAGAGTTTTATCCATATTTTTTGGGCTTGCTTGGCATATATCATACATTTAATAAATCTGCACTGACCTCTGAAACCAACCAGTTGTCCACCTACTGTGATGTTCTCTCCAGGAACATAATACCTTGCCAAATTACTCAGGAATGCTTCTCATACATCTCTAATGGGATCAAAGATGTCACAAGCCAGAAAGGATTGATCAACCATCCTAGTTATCAAAGCAAATATGAATCAGAAGTTTGCTGTATGTCTTCATTGAAAATGTTGCCCTAAAATGAGGATTTCCATCAACATGGCTAAATAAAAATTCCACTGAAATGCTATTCAGATAAAGAGCGCCAGTGTATAGTAGGCTTTTTCTCACCTTCCCTGTTGGTGCAGTCAACTATTGTTTGTGTCATTTTATCATTAATATTCTGAAAAATTGCTTCAGTGGGAGATAATATGTGATCTATGAAGGGAGTTCGGTTTCAGGACAATTAAATCATGCCACATATTAAAAAAGAAAAATAACATAAAGATAGCCATTTACTGTGATATAAGACTATGGGGGTAACCCATCCAGATGCCAGGAATTACCAGAAACACTTTTTCCCATTATTATAAGTGTACGGTTGTGCTATACCCAGTCACTAGGGACAGGGTATACTATATGTTATTTGGGAAAGTGTTAAATGATATTTCACCATTTTAGTTTATCTTAAATGCAATTTTTGTTTAGTTTGATTTGCGTTAGAAAATTTTGAGGAGAAATAATACCAATTACCAAACCACTGGTAATAGTAATTATTAAATTATCACAAGTAACTAGTACAAGACAAAAATTAGTACACTCAAAATATGGAGGAAAAAGACTAACTTTAGAAAATTTTGAGGAGAAATAATACCAATTACCAAACCACTGGTAATAGTAATTATTAAATTATCACAAGTAACTAGTACAAGACAAAAATTAGTACACTCAAAATATGGAGGAAAAAGACTAACAACTTGTAGTACTAACAACTAATTAAATTTTTTAAAGTAGTTATTTACTGATACTGTAGTATATTCTAACTTATTAACATTAAGTTCATTATAGCTATTAGGAAATAACATTAAATGAATAATTACTTGATACATTGCCATTCAAAAAAGCTGGTCTGCATGACTGGGTTGAATAGATTCTTGACTTAATACTAAAGTGATAACAACAATAACTGTCAAAAAATAGTAGGCCTAGAGATCACAATATTAATTTTATGAAAATATTAAATTAAATTTGTTGTTCAGTACTTCACTTAAAAAATTTCAAGGGCAGTTGAAAGGATTTTCTTTTGACAGTCTTACTAACATATACAATTTGTAACACTAATGTCACCGAAGAATTAAAAAGTTAAAGACAATTATAAATAATAATAACATAAATCATGAAAAATATATAATAAATTGCTTAAGTTTTTAAATCAAACATAAATATTCAGGCCATACAAAAATAGGGGAATAAGTTAAGTGGGAAATAATTGTTTAAGGTACATTGAGAGGTACAGTAGTCATGATAAATATTCTTTTGGGTACCGGTACCGTACATTGAGAGCTCCGGTAATGATGAGAAATATTTTTTGGGTATGTGGAGAGGTACAGTAGTCATAGGAAAATGCAAGACACTGAACTTATTAGTTTTAGAAACATTGACCATTTTTGTGATGAAGAAATGATTTCATAGGACTAGCTTTATACCTTGCCATCTCAAATATATCTGACTTGATTTACAAAAGATAAACAAAACTTAGGACTTGTTATATAATTATGATTCATAAAAATATATGGAAATATAGGTCAAAATGCCTTCTTCATTAACATCAGAATGTAAATATTTAATCTAAGGAAATTAGCTAAACCAAGTATGCGAAAATCTGAATAAAAGGATGCAACAAAAAACGAAACGTGTTGACAAGTATACTCCTTCAGTAAACAAACTACAATAAATAAAATATATAATAAAAATAAACATTTAGCTTCAATGTGGTATCCTAGAGGACAGCAAGCGGACTGTAAAATAAATCCTTTATCATTAATTTTTGAAGTTTTTTGTTTTGTTTAGTAAGCCCTGGAATCTATAAAACAAAGCTTCAAAATTTGGTTGCCCAAGAGATTATTGAGGCCATGGGCTTACGTCTAGTTAGCCTATAATCTGACCCTTTCAAAAATACAGAATACACAATATAAAACTAGACAAGCAAGTTTATAATTTCTCTATTTACAGATTGTTTCTGTCAACACATTGGATGATTTCCTTGTTTCTGTCAACACACTGGATGATTTCCTTGTTTCTATCAACACATTGGATGATTTCCTCCAAGATGTGATCTGATAGGAAACAATTTCTCTTGATTTCATGGTTCATTGACCCAGGTACTGAATATCTATTAAGTAAATGTATTTCCAGTTTTTAGTTAGTTTTATTTTACATGAGATTTAGTAAGTTTTTTTTATTGCTCCCAAATGATACTCAGTTTGAAAGAGTGAGAAATAAAGACAAAAATATGCCATAATATATTGGAAACTTAAAAAATATAGATAGTAAAATATTTTTGATATTATTCTCAATTTTAATTTTGGTCATCAGAAATGAGATGCATCCACAATTGGGTACAACTGAGATACTACATCCATAATTGGGTACACCTAAGATTCATCTATGATTGTGTAACACTGAGATACTTCATCCATGATTGGGTACAACTGAGGTACTACAACCATGATTTGGTACCATACAACTGAGACTGAGATGCATTCATGATGGTGTACCACTAAGTGTGACTAAGATGATACATCCATAATTGCCTACCACTGAGATACTACATCCATGATTGGGGTACAATTGATATACATCCATGACTGGCTACCACTGAGATACTAAATCCATCATTGGGGTAAAAATGATATATATCCATGATTGGGGTAAAATTGATACATCCATGATTGGGGTACAATTGATATACATCCATGATTAGGGTACAATTGATACATCCATGATTTGAGTACAATTGATATACATCCATGACTGGGTACCACTGAGATACTACATCCATGATTTGGTACAGCTGAGATTCATCTGATTGTGTAACACTGAGATACTGCATCCATGATTGGGTTCCATACAACTGAGATACATCCATGATTGTGTACCACTGAGATAATACATCCATTTTGGGTACAACAGAGATACATTCATGATTGGATACAACTGAGATACATCCACGATTGGGTACAACTGAGAAACATCCATGATTGGGTACAACTGAGATACATCCATGATTGGGTACCACAAAGATTTCTTCTCTCTGTAACACTAACACAGACACTCCTGAATAGTTAAGTCTTTATCCTTTATTAAGTTAAGACTTCTTGACTTCTAAAATTTCAACATTGGACAACAGATAGTGTTTCCTTCCTGAACATTTGACCACCAGTGGTGCCAACGTGAGCATTTGACCGCCAGCAGTGCCAACAACTTGAACTATTATTTTTATTGTTGATAGTTATTGTATGGATGGTTTTACTTACTTAACTGAATAAAGTGCCAACCCCTTCAAGATGTTAAATAAATGTGTGTATGAACTTGTGAACCAATATCTAAATTTTTTCATGATTTTTAAAAGATTTTATTGAAAATTATCATTGTTTCCTTTAATATTATAATTTGAATCTCACTTTTCATGTATTTGAAATTTGATTTTGTAGCAGACCTGTTTACTCTATTTTGGCTTACTATGTACGATTTTGAGGTGTAAACATTATAGACTGTATGTTTATTTTTTTTACTATAAATATAAGGCATTTAACAAGTTTGTGATGTGTGTGATTTTAAGAGTTTGAGGGTAAACAGGTCTGTTGTAGGCGTAAGACTTTGTAGATCTATGTTGTCTAGTATTAGTAAAGGATGTATACAGTGTTAGTCATCAAATGTACCTGGTGTTAGATGGTGTAGTTTTAAAGGTACATTCACACTGCAGATTTGTTACATGGATTCTCAACTTTCTGTGACTACAAGCTGGCAAGTTTCTGCTGGCAAGTTACATAAACAGTCCCATCATATTTTATTCAGTGCTCAACAAATATTGTTTAAAAGGCAAGAATCCTAGTAACTATTCGGTAGAGTGAACGTACTTTAAGACTATGAACATATACCATTGTAAATATGTTGTCTAGAATCAGTTAAGGATGTGTGATATTGCTGGTCATCAAATGATGAGACTCCAATTGTGCACAAATACGGTTTAATTATTTGGTGACAAGCAATAAAATAACAACAGGGGCAATGCAGACTTATGATTTCAAAGTCCCCCATGTGATAAACATACAAATGTCTTTTGTACAAAAACTAAACACCATCCACGTGAATTCATTGTAAATATTTTTTTTGCGAGATCTTAAGATGATGGTGGTTTTAGACAAATAACAAATGTTAATAAATAATGGATTGATTTTTATTTTACAGGAAAAGTATGAAATCCAGGCATTTGACTGTTGAGATATCCAGCAGTATTGTCTATAGCTTTAGAGCCTGGACTTTTTATAAACAAACATTTAAATTAAAGTAGATCTTATAGAATGCCTGGATTTCACACTTTGCCTGTAACATGTGTAATTGGAGGGCTTGGTGGAATAAGGTGCCTACATTTTTTAGGTAGCTTGGATTTCACCAAGTCCTTAAGTTGCCAAAGTTTCTTTTGTAAAGATAACTCACTGTATATCACCAGGAGTATTCATGTTTTCATCTCTATGGAGATAGTCTCGCGGGGCGAATTTTTGTTTTTCTCCCCCTAAAATAAAGAGCATTCATGTTTTTATTTTCTTTTTTTCAATTCAATAAATTTAAAATAAACTTCAAATTTTTTTCTTTCTTTTATTTTAATTTTTTCTCTCGCATACAATTAGTTAAGCACCATCTATTTATTAAAGCAATGTGACATATTGACTTTTCTTCATACTAATAAAGAACAATACTCGGAAGTCGAGATTCCATCTCTTAGAACCTCTAGTAGTCCCTGGGGACAGTTTTGCGTCACAGCCGCCCATTGAGTCTTTCAGTCGGAACGTAGGAGATGGCGTTGCCACCCCCACCACCCAGGGAGTCATACGTTCCTTGGCACTGTTTCCTTCCACTCCGGGGGTAGTCACAAGCTAAACTTTCTCCCACCGTTCCTAGGAGTTGTGCGGACATGGTCTTTGCCTTGAATTGCTCAGCGCCAACTGAAGAAGATTGAGTCTTCCCTCATAGTTTTTATCTTCAATCCTTGAACGCCATCTGAAAATAAAAGAAATATTTATCAACTAAGATTTTTTATCGGTAAGATAACCTCTCCTTATCTATGCCCATCTTTCCCTCCCAAAAAACCCCATTAATTGCTACCATACGAATTGGTTTAAATCTGTGATAGGCATTTTCAATTATAACATAATACAAATAAATTCAAGCATATGTTTAATCACATTTGTTGTTAAATACAGCGAAATTAAAATAAATATTTTGATTGAGCTCTAGTTACATAATTTAGAATAATTAAATGAGAACTTCATTTAAATTGGCAAATCACGAGCTTTTAAATTTCCTTCAGTGACTTTACTGATAATACCCCTCGCCAATGACAGTTTACAGGTTCAATTGAACTTCACTTCCTTGTTCACCCACCAGCTTGTAATATGCTAAACTCATTTCTAATACTACTTTCAAAGTCTGATACATATCTACAATCACAGGATCACCAATGACACCTTTGCATAAAAAAGATGGTAATTCACTCAGATAATTTTATCAGTCATGCACAACTTTTTAACTCTCGTAAAATAACCAATGATAGAATATAAATACATTTGGATTACTTCATTAACATGAGCAGTGGTAATATCAGGTCAACTTTGGCTTTCTTGGGAACTTTTCTCTCCCATGAGTTTAATAGGTTTAGTGTCAGTTTTGTAAGGGCCAAAGTTTCACTTGCTTATATCTTTTTACTTTTGAAAATTTTCTGACTACTGAAGTATGCCATATTTCCTCCCGATATTCTCTCTTTTATTTCTGTTAGTAATTCATTTCTTTCATTTAGTAAAGATCCTAGGTATTAAATTGATTTACTTTTCCAAAAGTGTGTTTTTTAAATTTTAATGACTTCATGACTTCCAACCCTGCTTATAGCGATTTTATGCTCGAAGCATTATCATCGCGAGAGTGAACTTGGATGCGAGTTAATTTTTAAACTAGAAATTTGATAGCTAATCCATTTTATAAAGTCTTCTAATTCAATAAAGGCTTATGATATAATATCTTTCCTACTTTTTCCTTACAGTACTGACAAAGTCATCAGCATATGCAAGATACTGAAGGGGTTGATTATAGAGAGCAGGTCTTGGGTTTTCCTCAGATGTCAATATGTATGCTTCTTATAACTCAGCGCTTCTCAACCCATTTGGGAGTCGATTGACTCTTTCCCAGGGGTTACCTAAGACTATCAGAAAACACACATACTCTACAGTTATGAAGTAGCAACGACAATAATTTTGTGGTAGGGTGGTCACCACAGCATTAGGAAAGTTGAGAACCACTTTTAGAACTCTATCCAATTTTAGATTAAATAGCATGTATGACAGTGAGTCTCCTTGCTTAGGCCTCGTCTAATCTGATATTCCTTTGAAAATTCTCCCTGAACCTCATAAACAAACGCTTTTTCAGTTATTTTATGTATCAGTCTTATAAAGATATTTTCTTTTCTGGTTCTGGTTATGTTCGTTTCTGCATCCATGTACTGGCATCTGTGCAACGGTTGGGGGTATGATGTTGCTATTCTAACAGCTCCTAGCTGATGCCAGGGCAGCCTTGAAGCTTTCGACCGATGTTGAGTTCACAGTGGCATTGTCCAGGTGGTTCCATGCTATTATTGTGCGTGGGAAGAAAGATTGTTTATACTGCACTGTGTTGCACTGAGGCACTTTGAAGCATTTGCTATTGTTTCTGGTGTAATTGTTTATGGGAATGTCAGTGGTGAAGTCAGTGTTCAATTAGCGTTTTGCTCTAATCAGTCTACCCGGCTTCTGTGGGGTGAGGTACGTGCCTGCTGGGATGGCCGCACCAGTCCCATGATCACTTCATATAAAAATATCAGGCGGAGTTGCTCTCGTCTGTCTTTAACGGGGGTGGGGGGATGTCAAATCTTTTTAAGAGGCCAGTGACGAAGCCAGAAGTGGTGGATTTGTAGTCTCGAGCGATAAACGCACCCCGGTACGTTGAATTCGCTCCATCTTGTCCACGTCTTGCTCAAAGTGTGATGATCGCACCATATTCTAGTAGTGGATGGACGAGTGATAGATATGCATTTTGTTTGCAGGTAGTTGGGCCGTGGCGCAGATTTCCTGGGATGAAACCAAGGGTGGAGTTGGCTTTTTTTTTTATTAAATTTAGTTTATATGGGGTGACCATTTTAGGTTATTTGATGCTTGTTGGAGAATTGTCTAGTTTAGTGAGTACATATAGGACTCAGGGGTTACCTAAGACTATCAGAAAACGCACATACTCTACAGTTATGAAGTAGCAACGACAATAATTTTGTGGTAGGGGGGTCACCACAACATGAGGAAAAGTATTAAAGAATTGTAGCATTAGGAAAGTTTAGAACCACTTTTATAACTCTATTCAATTTTAGATTAAATAGCATGTATGACAGTGAGTCTCCTTGCTTAGGCCTTGTCTAATCTGAAAATATGTTTGGGGGTATGATGTTGCTATTCTAACAGCTCCTAGCTGATGCCAGGTCAGCCTTGAAGCTTTCGACCGATGTCGAGTTCAGTTGCATTGTCCAGGTGGTTCCATGCTATTATTGTGCGTGGGAAGAAAGATTATTTAAACTGCACTGTTGTGCACTGAGGCACTTTGAAGCATTTGCTAATGTTTCGGGTTTAATTGTTTATGGGATTGTCAGTGTTTAGTGAGCGTTTTGCTCTGATCAGTCTACCAGGCTTCTGTAGGGTGAGGTACGTGCCTGTTGGGATGACCGGAACCAGACCCATGACCACTTTATATAAGAATATCAGGCGGAGTCCCTCTCGTCTGTCTTTAGGGGCGGGATCTCAAATCTTTTTAAGAGGCCAGAAGTGGTGGATTTGTAGTCTCGAGAGATAAAACGCACCGCAGTACGTTGAATTCGCTCCGTCTTGTCCACGTCTTGCTTAAGGTGTGGGCCCCAGATGATCGCACCATATTCTAGTAGTGGAAGGACGAGTAAGAGATATGCATTTCGTTTGCAGGAAGTTGGGCCATGGCGCAGATTTCTTCGGATGAAACCTAGGGTGGAGTTGGCTTTTTTTTTTGTTTTTGTTTATATGGGGTGACTATTTTAGGTTATTTGATGCTTGTTGGAGAATAGTCTTGTTTAGTGAGTACACATAGGTTGATGGTTTTTTTTTTCTTGAGATGGTCATTGTGTAGCATTTGGTTTCATTAAATTTCATGCCCCAATTGTCCGCTCAATTCATAAGACACTTCAAATCTGTTTGGAGGTGGTTGTGGTCATCGTAGCCATTTATCTCTCTGTAGACAAGACAGTCATCTGCAAACAGCCTCACTTGAGATGTTTATATGACAGAGGAAGAGAAGGGGGCCCAGCACTGTGCCTTGTGGAACTCGTGAGTCTACGGTAGCTTTCCCTGACTGGACGCCGTCTTACCACTTCTTGCATGGTATGTTGTGTTAGGAATGTTGAGAGCCAGGAGTGAAGGTTGCCGGTAATGCCGTAGTGGTAGCGCTTATGTAGAAGAAGGCTGAGTGGAACAATGTCGAAGGCCTTTGAGAAGTCGAGAATAGCCATGTCAACCTGGTTTTAATGCTGTCATATGCCAAAAGAGTTGATGTACTGGGATATTACGTTTGTAACATTTCTCTAATAGGCATCCGATCAGTCGTTGATCTGTTTTGTCTGCATCCACATTGGAAGTCACCTAGTATTTCTTCAGTGAAAGGCTGTGGCCTTTTGGCAACTACTTTTGTCAGTATTTTGTATGTAACATTTAATAGGGAGGTTCCTCTGTAGTTTGTGCACTGGAGTTTGTAAGCTTTCTTGTGTATTGGGGTTATTAGTGCTGTTTGCCATTCTGTTGGAATTTTCTCTTCTTGATAAATTTTAGTTATAAGTTCTGCTGTGATGAGATCTTCTCCAGGGGCTTTGTGGTTTTTCATAGAATTGATTACATGTGAAGTTTCTTCTAGAGATGACTAGTTTATTAAAGGGTCTGGTCCTCCATTTGGTGGTTGATAATCTTCATCTTTTGTCTGCATTTATTATGTCCTCAAAATCTCCATTCTGGCTCTCACACATTTGTGGTCTGGCTTGGTATCCATTCTTTTCATCTTTTATCTTTATGTATGTTAACGGCACTGTGTGAAATCCCGCATTATATAGAATGCCTAGGTATTCTATAGAATGGCTGAAAATTGTAGGCAATGTATGAAATGGTTTATATTTCACACATTTCCTAGGCATTCTATAAAATGCCTAAGAGCGACCCGGCAATGTATAGAATACCCCGCCATTAATGTTTGATTCTTTGCTTGGTGGTGGCGTGGCAATCGCGACACAAGTGCTTTGTACTCCTGCCGAGATGTTGGAAGATCAGGAATCACGGTATGTTACATGCAACTGCGGTTCTACGATGAACTTTCTCACTTAAGAGCCAATACTGCTAAAATCTGCGTTTCTCTAATGGAAACTAGTAACCAAAAATTGGTGAATGATATGAAAATGGCTCGGATGACAACTCAGAAGAAACCACGAGACTATTGGCTGCTGAAACGCTATGATGTAATGGCGGTAGAGAACAAAAGTAAGTTGATCATCTGGTTCAAGAAGGCGACAGTGCTATTCAGTTCGATGTCATGGATTCAGAATTATTTGACGTACTTCACGAGGCTCATTTGGCCGTGGGACATGGAGGAAGGGACAGAATGTTGAAAGAACTTTCACACAAGTATAAGAACATTACACGTAATGATATTGAACTTTTACCACCACCTTTGTGATCCGTGCCAGAAGAAACAAAAAGGTGTCGCAAAGGGTGTTTTGGTGAAGCCTATGATTTTTTCTGAATTCAACTCCCGTGGTCAGGTCGATCTTATCGATTTTCAATCCCATCCTGACAGGGATTATAAATTTATAATGGTGTACCAAGATCATCTCACAAAGTTTGTGGTTCTGAGGGCTTTAACATCCAAGAGGGCGGAAGAGGTAGCCTACACACTAGTGGAAATATCAATTCTACAGTCCGATAATGGCCGGGAATTTACCAACAATGTGGTGAACAGCCAAAAGGAGTACTGGCCCAAGTTGAAGATCGTCCATGGTAAACCGCGCCACTCACAAGGCCAGGGCAGTGTCGAAAGAGCTAATCAAGACATCGAAAACATGCTATGTGCTTGGATGCAAGATGAAAATACTGACCACTGGGCTGAGGGATTACGATTCATCCTACTTATGAAGAACAGGACCTTTCATTCTGGGATCAAGAGAATGCCTTATGAAGCTCTGTTTGGCTGCAAAGCTAAAGTGGGCCTTGCAACGTCTTCCAAACCCCCTGACGTTTTGCAAGACATACAGACTGAGGAAGAACTCGAAAAAATAATAGAAAGCGTGAAAACAACACAGCAGGAAGAAGCAAATCGTCAGATGCAAGATGCAGAGCCTGCTATACAGAATACTGAAGAGAATGCAACCAGTAATGGAGGAAACCAAACTGATTGTGACGTCATGGTTACCGAAGAGCCTTTCACTTCTGGTGTTTGTTGAGTCTGCTTAAAATAAAGCAGCGGTGCCCATACATGCCGAAACTGTCACCGTAATGTTCATGTTATCTGTGGGCATGCTGCTAAAGACGATGGAGACGAGTAAATAGAAGGTTATGGTGTTGGTATTTTGCGCAGCTTGCGTCTCAAGATAAAGAGCTATAGAGGCTAGAAAAGAATCTAAATCGAACCTTGAAATCCAGGCCAAAAAAATGAAAATAAACTCTGACAAAAAGTTCCCGCATGCACCTTTAGGAGCCACTGTGCGAGTTCCTATTCCTGACGCTGACAAGGGACGGGGTGACTCGCGCTATCTGTTGGCAGTTGTTATGACAGAGACAGATGACGGCTTTTACCGACCTGGAACTGCACAAGGAATCTTGAAACAATTGTTTTCGAGATCACAGTTCGCTGTATGTCCAAAAGATTTATTGAGAGTTGAAGACGTCCCGGCCCATGAAATACCTCTCCGATCTGCTATCTCTCAGTCAACAGGAAGCGGTCAAGGATACGTGAGGTGTATGTGCAAGACCAGGTGCCAAAACATTAAGTGTCTTTGTTTGAAAAAGAAAATTAAGTGCAATTCAAAATGCCAGTCCAGCCTTACTTGCTGCAACAAGTAGCTTGATGACACCTTTGCTTTCCAGTTTTATTGTTATCTTTCGTATTCAAATGTGTTTTTCCGATTAAAAATTTCTTTACGCTCTTTTGAAACTTTGCCTGAAGTATATTTGTCATTATATATAATACCTAGGCAATGTATAAAATGCCTAGGGAAAGTATGTAACTTAATCACGAAAATAAAATATTTCATACTTTGCCAAAAACTGCCAGTCAGGCATTCTATATATTGCCCAGGCATTCTATACAATGCCTGCATTTCACACATTGCCGGTAACATGTACATTGCTCTGTTTCCCTCCCTAAGTCTTCTTTTTCATTTAGCTTTTTCCCCATGTCCTCTTTTTCTTCCTAGATATGTCTATAGCTTTCCTCTGGCTTTGTTCCTTTCTGCAACAGTCTGTCTGCATTCATGATCAAATCAGCCTACTCTATTGTTTGATAGCTGCAATCCTCCTACTTTTTCTGATTTTTCTGATGTTTTCACAGCATTTTTTAAACCCGATCCCACTGTTCATTTATGTTGTTTTCCCTGTTTCCTCCTGTGATGCTTCTACTTGTTACATCATTTTTGGAAAGTTCTTGGTAATCACTTTTCTCTTTG
>CAXITT010000768.1:0-32772 GCA_964033795.1 Lymnaea stagnalis | reverse complement strand
AAATGCTAAGAATACAACATCCCCATACACCAACCATATGTGGACTACACAACAGCTTAGACAGGAAATATCTGCTGAGTGCACTATAGAAACATGGAGTTTCTAACTATAAAAACTTGGAGTTTCTAACAAACTTACCTAGTTTATACATGACGATGGCTACCTCCAAAAAAGAATCAAATTACAGGAAGAGTACTTGAGGAACTTTCATATTAATCAGGGCCACTGAGTTAAGGACACTCACTGGCATGTATCCTATTTAACATCCCTTTAGAAAGCGTTATGAGAAACATGCATGTGCGCACCAAATGAACTATCACAAACAACTTCCAGAGAAATATAAATGTGAGCACAGGATGAACTATCACAAAAAACGTATCAGAATCTCAACCATCAGGACACCAACCAACTTCAAAAAGCCCAACCAGTGCAGTACCTGGGATATGCAGACAACATAGCTTTACCGGAGAGAAGCAGCATTGATATAATGTAAGCATTCCATGAATTAGAAGAGTTACCTCTAAAGGTAAATGAAGCGAATACAAAGTGTATGTTAATGTCACGTATTAGACACACAGGTGACAAAATCAAAATAAACAAGCACACCAGAGAGAGAGTGAGCAAGCGAGAGAGACAGGTGAAATGACAGAGATGAAAGAAAGGATAAAAGCAGGCCATTCTTCTTATTTCGGTCTACATGAGCTACAACTAGGAAGCAGAAATCTCTCAAGGAAAACTACGATGGCCCTATACACAACTTTACCTGTTCAATACCTGGAAAATCCTCAGAAAAATATACAGTCCAGTGTTAGATAATGATGGATGGGTATATATATCCCCTCGGGCTCTGGTTGACAAGTTTGTAGTGGCTTGCTGGCTAAAGAGGTGCTGCCCCCTAGCGCTAGACTGGGACCAAAACCACCATTATTGCGTGAGCCTGTGCTGGCAGACAAAGAGCGTGCATAGTATCTGCCGAAAATGGAAGCACTTAAAAGGCTACCAGCTGTGGAAAATCTACAGCTGGAAATAAAACGTCAGAAACAGGGTAGGGAGCATGATTACATGTTGATACGAGGCATGAGGTGGGTAGTGGCAACTCATGCCAATGGTTCTATTTAGATAGCAGTTAAGGTAGTTGTACCTAGGCAGCCATTTTGTCCCAGCTGCTCCGTAAATTAGTTTCAAGGTAGAAACCCACTGTAGAAATCTGTATCTGACGGCGCTGGGCGTTCCCAGGGATGGGCAGAGTAAGATTTTAGGATGTAAATACACCATCCCAACTCCTGATGCTGTGAGAGAAGCGTCACCGGCCTACCGGATGTCCTTGTGCTGGGGTGACCTCCACTGGTAGTCAATGGAGTGAGTGCGGGCTGGGGCTGTCCTGGCAAAGGGAAATCTCCAACGTTCCGCTACCCAGCCCGATAACTCAGGCTTGGGGAGTGAGGGTGTGTGTGCTTTGGGGAGGGCATAAAGAGCTAATGTACTAGCTCGACAGCCCGCTGATGCAATTTCCTAATGAACATTTTCAGTACCGGAACCATCCGTAGTTGCTGCAATTTAAATGTGCAGGCTGCTTTGGGCAAGAAACCTTGAGAGGATATTAGATTGTAGAGCAGCAAAAGTGATCTACAGACAGAGGCCTAGGGGTTAACGGCTCATCCGTCGACGAAGACTGATATGGATTGAGTTGTAAAGGACTAAAATCACCTGGAAGTGTAAAGTCATGGATCAGCTTAAAAGGGAGGATGTTGTAGAGCAGACCAGGCCCCTATGATGGGCTGTAGCACCTATGATGATGATGTCTGAATGGAAGGATGTGGTGAAACAGGCCAGGGCCCTACTAATGATCAGCATTAACAAATTGATCTGTTTATCTATCTCTATTTCTCCCATTTAGCGGCATACTGACTTATTATTATAATTATTTAATTTGAATTTTTGGATGATGTTTAAGAATGATCAACACATAATTAAGTCTAGACATGACTATAAATCGAAAATCAGCATGTACTGTAGATCCCTATTCAAAGGCCTATTTACACAAAAAATATTTCAATGGTATAAGTGGGCCTTTAAGTCGGTCACATGAGGTTTTCACCAGGTACATTGATTCTATTACAGAAAACAATAAGATTGTGTCTGTGTGTGCGCATATGACTGATTCTGTTCAGTGTGGTTACGGTATATATATGTAGAAAAGTGAAGTGAGTCGCTGTTAAACATAACACTGAATGTTTAATAGTTTTAAGTCTTTTTAATAAGCAATTATTTTTAAGGTTTCGATGAAAACCTTTAAAATAATTTCCCAGCCAAAACTGAAAGAGTACACGAATAAGCAGATGACACACTTTTCAGGGTTTTCCTGGCCAAAACTAAGATTGTGGTCGGCTTATGATCCATTGGGAATAAATTTCCAAGATCCCAATAATGTCAAGTTACCTCAAGATTAATACCCAGTGTGATAAATCAGGGCATCAAGTTAAAACGTAAAAAAATAAAACCAAAAAAATTTTTTTTTTAAATTAGTGGCATAGGTAATGAAAAATAAATAGAATAAAAAGAAATGGATTTACCTGAAGTAAAATGTTGACCAGTCATTGTTCTGGCATGTCATGATTCCTCCTGCACATTCATCATAAGAGCAGCTGTGAATTCTGGCAGTGATGGGGGTCTTCAAGTGATCTCTGTGAAAACAACAACTTTAACCTGGAAGTAAAATAATACATTAATTAGTAGAAGACAGAAACTTTATTATATTAGAGCGCAAGCTTGCATTAATATGAAGACAATATCATATGAACAATTTTAACCTTAAAGTTACCATCATAATCACACTTGGTGTAATTATTGCTTTTACACCAGCCATGTTTGCATGGGTGTTTCGACAAAAAATTCCTGGTTCTCTAAGGGAAAGTTAAATAGCTTTGTTTATTTAATCTATTAGTATTAAATAAAGTCCAAACACTATTGGAATTAGGGAGGTGGTGTTAAATGAACAAAAGAAAACCTTCAAAATGGTCACGTCAAGCTCAGTGCAAGATTACAGTAGTGAATCTTTAAAAATTTAAATAAGATTTTTTTGTCACAAATCAATGGTAATATAATTCTAACCTGCAAGATGTAACTCTTGATTATTACTACTATGATTTTAACCCCCAAAAAATACATGCTATAGCGACTGGTGAATCTAAATATAAGAAGCAATCCATCTAAATAGCTCTTTTGAATTTTTCAATCATTTCTTTTACAGCAACAATGCACTCAATATGTCAGAAGGAAATTTAGATTTTTTAGGAATTTGTATCTAATTTTAACTAAATTAGGAATGTACAAGTACAAGACTTTACCCTAGCCTAATCAGTGAAACTAACCATTCCAATAGTCTTTTGATATTTTTTACATGCACTTGCGGGATTTATCTTTATATAAAGTGCATTTAAAGGATCAAGATGCTAATATTTATTATTGGAAGGGGGATTAGGATGATGCTAGGTGTTAAGAGAAAATATTAAGTTGGTATTTGTAATAGAAATGAATGATGCTCACTCGTCAGGATTCGTGTAACAACTGATCTTATTTTGACCTTCTACAACCTTTTTATACTTCTACATAAAAGATCACTCTTTCCAGATTTTCATGCATTTACGTTCAAAAACTTTCATGAATAAAAACAACTCATGACGTCCAGTCATGCTGTCACATTATTTTTCACTAGTTCTCCAACGTACTTGGTACTCTGTTCTTATTAAACTAGCAGTTGGTTATGTGCAGCGTCTATGCTGTATCAATTAAATATTGTTTTGATAGAGTCAAGTGAAGTTAATGAGGTATGTCTTCTTGTGTAAGTATAAGGTTTCAAAAATGGATTAGATTGTTTAAAAAGTGCTATTTTACAGAGCACAAAGAATGTGGCTTATTAAAGCAAAATTGAAAAGACGCGGGTGCTGGATTTTTTCTTGGCCGACGCTCAAGTGGTAGATTACCTATAGAACTATATTTAAAATATAATAAAAAAATACAATAAAATTATAAACATAAACGTATTCTTACTAGCTTTTATCTTTACGTCACATCGTTCTTCGTGTTTCTTCAACGCTACCGGTTCATGAAAGTCTTCAAAATATTGCACATTTCTCTATTGATAGTAATGGCTGTAAGATGGCAAACAGGCAGTATCCTTCATAACTGTCACGTGACCAACCGAATCGTGTAAAGCCCTCACGTCACCAGACGGGTCCGAATAGCTAATTGCTGCTATAGGTACCCGGCTACTAGAAATAGTACCAATCAATTTAACTTTATCAGTGATCCCCAAAAAGTTTATAAAACACTAGCGAGTAACCGGAATGCGTTGCAATGTAACTCAAAGATAAAAAGTGTTTGTGTTTGAATTATATTTTTTGAATAATTTTTATGTACACAATTTTTTTAACCGTCTAGTGCATACGGTACTCGAATAAATTAGAAGCTTTTTCGTAGCGTGAGTTTGAGCAGGCCATACACAGCTGTCCATGTCATGTGAGAAGCATGGGTGTTCAAAATTTAGTCCACTTGTAGCGATCGATCCACCCCTATAATTTTTAAATTATACTTATATAGCTCATTTAGTACATATAAAGAAATTTACTGCTCCCAGTCCCAAACGGAATATTGTAAAATGCAAGTCACAGTATTAATTCAAAAGCCTGCTATTATGTCAGATTCAGATACAAACTGAAATGTCGCAGTTTGTATTTGATTCAATTCCATCCACCCATGCAATAATAGCTCTGTTTGAAATTATATTTACATAGCTCATATACAAATTTAAAAAATTTAGGGCCCCCGGCCCCAAATGGAATAATGTAAAATCGTTGTACTTTTTCAGAAACCTTTTGCGGCACACACACAACAACTCAGCAAAGTTTAATCGCAATCGGATGAATTGTATAGGAACGCATACGGAAATTATATTTTGTATAAATTATATTTAAATAGGTCATATCAGAAAAAAAAACACCTCATTTAGGGCCCCCGGTCCAAAACTGAATATTGCCTACTTAATTATGTCACACACTAACGGAAATATCGCTGCTTGCATTTGATTAATTTCCACCCCCTCATGCATTAGCTCTGTTTAAAATTATATTTTTATAGCTCATATAATTTTTTAAGAAATAATGCAGGGCCTCAGACCAATTGAAATGTCGCTATTTGTATTTGATTAAAATTCCATCCACCAATGCATTAGTTCTTTTTGACATTATATTTATATAGCTCATATTCATCATCATCATGTCCCTTAGTCCTTGGACCGTTGGGGCGCCACAGATGACATTTGAACTATCCTCATCTACTCGTCTCTGTCTTCTGCACTGCGCACAGCATCGCCCAGTGTTAGTCCTGTCCACTTTTTGATGTTATCCTCCCATCTTTTTCTTTGTCTTCCTCTTCTTCTCCTTCCTCTTATGGTGCCCTGCAATATTTCTTTGGCAAGCCCTCGTTTCCTTGTTACGTGGCCGTACCATTGTAGTTTGCGTTTTTTCAGTCACCAGTGGGTCATCGTACTCCCCGATTGCCCGGCAAACTGTTTCATTGGAGATATGGTCCCTATAGCAGATTCCAAAGATGCTTCTGAAGCATCTCATCTCCATCGCCTTTATTTTCCTTTCAAGATCGGCTGTTAATGTCCAGGATTCGCAGGCATACAGAAAAATGGAGAGGACTAATGAGCGCATCAACCTGATTTTGTTGCTGGGGGGCTATATTTTTGTCGTTCCATTTCTTGAGCCTCTTTAGTGCTGTTGTAGTCTGCGCAATCCTGGACATCAGTTCTGGCTTGGAGCCTTCTTCTGGGATTATTGCTCTTAGGTATTTGAAGCGGCCTACAGTCTCTAGTCTTTCCTCCCCGACCTTAATTTCAGTGGTGATGCCTGTGGTGTTATTTGTCCTCAGTTTTGTCTTTTCAGCACTGATTAGCATGCCGTAGGACGACGAGGTTTTATCGTGACGCTTTACCAGGTTGGCTAGCTCTTCGTTCCCAGCCAGTCCGTCTATGTCGTCCGCAAAGCGTAGGTTGGTGATTGTTCTGCCACCAATGCTGACTGTCCTTTCATGCGCTTCCAGAGCATCTGAAATAATTCGCTCTAGGAAGATTTTAAACAGTGTGGGTGAGAGCATATTAGTGTTAGAAAAAACGAAGGGTAATAAGGGGGGAGACTGTCCGTCTCCAAACATTTCAATAGTAGCGACCACCAGGGCAAGACTGACTTTTCAATATTTACGATCGTGGCTAGCACGAACACACCCAGTCGGGTGAATTAGGAATACCTATGGCACATTGACACCACATGGTATGAACGTCATGTCTCTTTTCACAGCTCGAACCTAGCTCCACTCCTCCACGTCCCGACCTATCGCAGTGGACTTACTTCTCCTCTTTTTCTTTCCTATTTTATCTCTCACCCACTTACTTTCTGTAATAATTCATTGGCTGCCCTTTTGGAAAATACTTCTAAGCTAAGTGCTATTTTTAAATTTTAATTTAATTCTGTTTTTTTTTCTGTTGTTTTGTTCGCTGACGAAGGCTTCCAACCCTCTCGCTCGTTTTAGTTTTTTTTTTTTTTTTTTTTTTTTTGTTTCTTTTTTTTCTAAGCTAAGTGCTATTTTTAAATTTTAATTTAATTCTGTTTTTTTTTCTGTTGTTTTGTTCGCTGACGAAGGCTTCCAACCCTCTCGCTCGTTTTAGTTTTTTTTTTTTTTTTTTTTTTTTGTTTCTTTTTTTTTTTTTTTTCCCTTTTTTTTTTTTTTTTTTTTTTTTTTTTTTGCGTTCCTTTTTTTCGGGTTTAACCCTACTTTGTTTTACTCATTTCACATAGAAAAAACGAAGTAAGTGCCGCCGGCCCGAAACGGAATGTTTTT
Source organism: Lymnaea stagnalis (assembly GCA_964033795.1). Lineage (NCBI taxonomy): Eukaryota > Metazoa > Mollusca > Gastropoda > Lymnaeidae > Lymnaea > Lymnaea stagnalis. Next base: position 25,872 of record CAXITT010000768.1, on the reverse strand, counting down.
AAATGGTTGTACCAAATTAGAAACCTTTGAGGGCGGGCGCATATCAATTCAGCAAAGTTTTATTGCATTCGGATGAATGATATAGGAACGCATACGGACATTATATTTTTTTATAGCTCTTATAATAAAAAAAATAAAAAAAACGAATTTAGGCCCCCCTGCCACAAACGGAATATTGTATAATATTTGTATTACTTCAGAAACCTACTTATTATGTCACGTGAGTCATAAACAAAATTTAATGTCGCTCTTTGTATTTGATTAAAATTCTATCCACCCAGGCATTAGCTCTGTTTGAAATTATATTTATATAGCTCATATAAGAAAAAAACGAATTTTGGGCACCTGGCTCAAAATGGAATAATAATTTAAAGTGGTTGTAATTATTCGAAAACCTTTTCGGCCGTATAGAATAGATGGTATAAGAGCGCAAACGGAAATTATTTTTACATAGCTCATATAAAAAAAAAACGAATTTAGGGCCAACGGCCCTAAAAGAAATATTTTAAAAGGGTTGCAATGTCTTTGGAAAATGCGGGCTTGTGGACAACAATTCACCAACGTTTTATCGCATGAATGATATAGAAGTGCATGGTTTGAAATTATGTTTTTATATAGCTCATATAAGTTATAAGAAAGAACGAGCATAGGTAGGGCCTCTAGTTTAAAACGGAATATTTTAAAATGGTTGTAGCTATTTAAAAACCGTTGCGAGCTTGTGCACAACATCTCACCAAAGCTTTATTGCATTCAGATAAATGGTAAAGGAGTGCATACGGAAATTCTTTTTTACAAAGCTCATATAAGAAGAAAAAAAAAGAATTTAGGGCCAACGGTCCCAAAACGGAATATTTTAAATGTAAAAGGGTTGTAATGTCTCAGAAGAATGCGCAGGCTTGTGGACAACTCACCACCAAAGTTTTATGGCAATAGCATGAATGGTGGAGGCGCGCATACGGGACGTGCATACATACATCAATTTTTATACATAGATAAGCACGTTTGGTGAATCACCGCCACAAGTTGATTTTTGTTTAGATAAAATGTAAAATTATGGTCTGGGTTTATAGTGAAATTTATGGCCTACTTCAACCGAACTTTGCACACTGTATTTTTTTGAGAAAAATATGACTATTCAAATGATACGCCAATCCCGTAATTAATATTTTTTTATCATGGGAATATTATAATCAATTTTATTATTAATATTAAAATGGTGTGGTGTTAATATAATTTTATTATCTTTTCAGTTTCAGCTACCATTAGAATATCATAAAACCTCATCTTTGTGTGGGTCTTATTGAAGTTATTACCAACCATAGCCTCAGAGGCGGGAATTGAAATGATGCCTAAATAATTTGAATGTAAAATTAAATTGCATCTGAAACTGTAAAATGGTAATTTATCTTGTCTCAAGACAATGGCTGCCAAAAAGTACTCTTAATCTAGTAAATATTTATGTTACATTTTTTAAAGATACTTATTATTTTCACTTTTAATAATCATCAAAGATAGCACAAACATTTAAAAAGAATAAAACATACATCATTTCTATTTTATAATTATTTTTATTTTGTACAGTTTTATTAAATTGAAATTTTTTTTTTGTGGGGGGGGGGGGGGGGGTGCGCATGTGTGTTTGTTGATACAAAATGCAACAAAGAAAAAATTACATTAGCATACACATGATGCCATTTTGAAATTGAGGGAAGTCAGTTACTGAAAATATAGAAGGAAGACTAACTCTACTCTAAATATACCTTGAGTCATTAAGTGTTACCAGCAGTTACGTGAAATGAAACTTACGAAATAAATAATTTTAAATAATTTTTTTTTAAAGCAAAAATCTTCCTTTCTCCTTAAGTATTAAATTTAAATCAATATTTTAAAACTCAATTTTGAATCTTGTAATCACCACCATTCAGGCTAAGGTTGGAGCTTAAAAAAGGTTGTGAAGACAAAATTAGAATGAATCTTGATTAAGTTTTACTTTATCATATATTTTCAAAACAAAAATGCAGAAAATCATTAAAATTTGTAACAATGATAAGACATTTCTAAACTTTTCTTTACCTAATACTACTAATGGAATACATAATATTTTATTTATCAGAAATTAAATATGTACAAATTTCTTTCTCTACATTCGAATGATATTGCATTTAGGAAAACATTCAACAACATCCATTACTGAATTTACTGTTACACTTTTTAAACAGCTTCATTTTTAAACATAATATTACATCATATGAAATGCACTTTAGAGTTCTATTTTAAATGATACATTTATTTTCCAGATGATGATGATGATGTTTTTTTAGACAAAGAACCAACTGCTGGAATGATCGTGGCTTTGGTACCAGTAGCCATTGCTGTGAGATTGACAACACCTGGGTTTTGAGAAGCTGAGGGTATTTTTGAAACATGGATCATTCCTGCTGGCTGGGCATCCCATTTTGTCTTTCTCTTTTTTTCATCTACAAAAGAGACCGGTATAAAAAATATCATAAGAAATAAAATTTATCAAAAACTCATATCATATATTACAAGTTCTATTGGCCATAAGTTACTGGACATTGATTGAGAAAAATTAAAAATTTAGCACAAAAAATATTTTTAAAATAAATTTCTTTTAGCTTTCCAAACACTAACCTGAAGGTCCTAAACTACCATCTACTGATGCTGGTTTCTTGGTTCCTGTTAAAAATTCAATCTGTACAGAAGAAAAAAAAAAAGGAATGAAATAAGTGACATTAAGTTCATTAACATAACTAATGATAAAATAAAGCTTTGATTTTGATGCAATGATAGTATGCCTGCCCTACTGTTATACCCATAAGTACCAGGTGTGAACTTTGTCAGGTGGCCTTCCTCAGCTATTGGCAAACAGCTAAGTGGAATTTAAACTCAGCAAGGAAGTTTTCTTGCACAAAAAACCCTGGCAAACATGTATGTGGGAAGAGGGATACATGGTGCCAAATAGTACTGGTACATCACTTTAAAAGGAATACAATTGTTTATAGTGTAATGTGTACGCAGTGCATCTAAAATGGTTTCTTCCAACTTTTCTTTTTTAGAATTCACCACTCGGGCTCGGATTGTTTTGTTTTCTTTTTAAAAAGGTAAATGCAGTAAAGAAATATATATAATGTCATACCACTGGTCTCATTATCACTTGGAACATAAATCATTCAGTGAAGACACTTTCTCAATAAAAGCAATACTCACTTTGGTTCTTTCCTTTTTTTCCTTCTCTCGCCTCTCCATATCTTTTCTTTGTATTTTATCTGTTTGGTTTGGTAAGACAACAAAACAAAATATTTCCACCAATGCAGTTCAAACTGTTAAATAATAGGGAATAATTTTGTTTAAACTATAAATTCAATACAAACAAATGGTTTTATTTTTTAAATTATTTTCCTCAAATGAATTTAGTCATTCCAACATATTGATAGTGCATTTATTCTTAAATGTGAAAAAAAAATATATGACCTTGAAACCAGTTTAACAAAAAAATTATTTAAAAACCCTAAACCTTACCAAGTTCATCATAGAAAGACTCCTTTCCCCATATATGAGGGTCATATATTTCCTGCAAGAAAAATTATTTTCCTTTTAGATGTCAATTATTATTAAGCTAAATGGAAGCAACATTTTTCAACTGTTCTACATTTTAATGTAACACATGATCAACCGAGAACTTTAAGGTGATAAGGTAGCATCTGAGTTAAAATTTGACATCCCAATCAAAGCCCATGAGGCTAATGTCAGTTCAATATTATTATAATAAGGCCACTATTTTGTGTGTGTTAACTACTGCAAGATATAATATTGTTGTATCACATAATTAAATTGGATTTTCTACATTAAAAAAGGCTGTTGCAAAGAACTTCACAGAATGCTAAGAATGGAGGTATAGATTTTAAAATGATCAAGTTTGTGTGGAATGGATTTCCACAGAGTCAACCAAAAACTTAACAAATTATACAGTTCATACAAACCCCAAATTAACAAATGTATAACTTTAAACAATAATCCATTAAAATGTCTTGACATGAGGAATATTTGCTGCTTCACTCACAGTATTGGGAAATTATTTAATTTTTTCTTTTAAAAAGTAGGTAAAATTATTAAAGCCTACAATCATTTTAAGCAGTTAGTAGTTATTTTTTCTTACCGGTGGAAAATTAGTGCCTTTCTCATCAATATGACAAAAATCAATCAACTTATCATATATGCTGTGAAATAATTATAAGAGATAAATCAGTTGTCATTTTTAGTGTATAGAGTAACAATGGGCAAAAAAAAAATCATTTACAATGCTCCCTTAAAATATAACAATTCAATTTGTTTTGGTCAGATGTAAAAAACTAAAGGTACAAACTAAAATGATCCAATTTGTATAAGACTTCAATGTCAGTACATTACTTTATTTTAATGAGCAGCAAATCTACCAACCTAGGATTCCTAAATGTTTTCTTGCTCTGTATAGATCTGTTCATGTCTAGCCCTTCTCGTCTCATGCGCTCATAGTATTCTTTAATTGTTTTCTAAAGAAACATGAAACAGGAAATCCTCTAACAAAACTTTTTGACAATATTTCTTCTTTAATGGATAATTTAACACACCCAAGCAGCATATATTTACAGCCATTCATTAACCTTATTGCATCACTTGCTTTGATGTGTTGTTGATGCCTATCTTGTCATTTTGATAGCTTACTATGTTAATAATATTCAGTAGAATTTCAGTGAGAATCTGATAAATTGGGACACAACAATAATTTATTAGGACACATTGTCACTAACAGTTGGTTAACAAAATTTTAAAATAGCTTTGGATTCTTGTGGTCACCGTCTGATTGGGCTAATATGCCATAGTCGTGATTACTTGAAATCTGTATTTTCGAAAAAGTAAATTGTCACAATTAAACAAAAACTTAGCTTACCTGTAATTGCACAGAACATGGTCCTGGTGGCTCAGGGGGAATTTTAATATCATCACTGGCCATGTTCAGGACACTTCGAGATAAAATGGCTGCAATAATATTTATGGAATCAAACTTGATAATAATATTTTATCTGGAAAAAGCTCTGTGTCTAATTGTTCATTTATTATTTTTAACATTTGATTTGTTTTCAGTTTCTTGAAAGGCTATAAAATTTAATAAAATATACAACTGCAGTTATTGTTAAATCATGTCTTTAAAAATAAAACAATCAAATATACTTTTAAAAAAACAAAAAACTCATTGTTTCTGTTTAAGTCAGTTTTGAAGTTTACAATGCTGATAAAAATGGGAGTAACATTTCAAAGCTAACATACAAATAATGATATTAAATACAGGGTGAGAAACGAATCAAAATATCAATTAAAAAGTCTTTTAGAACTGAAAACTTTGTTTTAAAAAATTACTGCGTGAAACTTACAAGCATCCGTTGAAGTGAGTTCTGGACTTGCAGAATCACTGGGCTGATGAAAGATAATGTAGAATATAAATATTATTGAAAATGTATTAAAACTTTGATAATTAAATACAAATGTTACTACCTAAATGAAAAAAGAGTGATGATTATTTGTGTAGTTCTTATTTCTGAAACGAAAAAATTCAAAACATAAATATATGTGCTTACACACTGCTTAAATGGCATAGCTTCTTCATGATGTATTAACTAGATATCGATTGAACCAAGTTAGTTATGTAACATAGCACTTGACATTGGCTTACTTCTTGGTTGTCATCTATTTCATCTTCTTCACTTGTTGAACTTTCATCCACATCTTCATCTGGACCATATGATACCAGGCGAGTAGCTAAATGAGATAAATTAGAGAGCACTGAACAATTGCATTGCTATAGCTTATTTAACCTAAATGTCAAGATATTGGAAAAAAATACATTTCAAAAATAGAAAATTAAAAAAAAATAAAAGAATAAATGTGTGCTATGATTGAATTGATGTGCAACTTAAAATTTGGACTTTTGAAAAAAATTGTATGACAAAGTTAAATTGCCACTAACCTTTCTTTCCTGGCTTCAGAGATCCTTGACTTGATGGCGAGTCTGTGTTAATAGCTTCACTAACTGCCTGTTTACGTATATCATCTGGGACAATAGGTGAATGATGATGCTGATTTATTTTGTTTGAATGGTGACCATCTTCATCATCTGAGATAAGTTCAACAGGACTTATTTCTAACTCTCTCTTTTTATCAGTTTTTTCATCAATGTCTTTTTCATAATCTGCCAAAGGCACGCCTTTTTCATCAATAATTATATCAGCCATGTGAAAATCTTGCTCTGAATGTATTGTCTCTCTTGAATTAAGATCTTGTGTGCTAGACTCTTCATTAGTAACAATAACCTCTTCAGGGTTAATTCTTGAATTATTTCTAGAATCATTTTCTTCTTCATCAGAGTCTCCATAGTCCATTTGGAGTGATGAGATGGCAGATGCACTATCATTTCGTATCATTTCCATTCTTTATAGCCTAGACACAATGGGAAAGATCTTTGACAGCCTGTGAAGTGTAGAAAAAAAAAAAAAAAACTTATTAAATTGATTTTCAATAGTAGTCTATATTGGCCTACAAAAGCTTGTCAGACACTAATATTTAATAATATGCCTCACTTTTTGCCCTATCCCCTACATCAAGCAACTGTCTTCAGAAATAAATCTAAAATAATATTGACATTTTTAATAAATGTACAGAATTGCTGTGCAGTGCGTAAAAAACAACACAACTATGTGATGAAAGGGGTTCATATCTAAGAGATACACCACAGCTGCTGCGCTCAATTTTACTCTCAGCCTTATGTTTTATTTGTCATTTATCAGCAGTAAATAAGGTCTTACTTGCTTGTTTGTAAAACAGCAAGGTCAAACAAATATTGAAACAGAGTAATATCACTTTGGTTAGGCGGGAGAGGAAGTTTAGGCTCAATGTAGGTTAGCAGTAGTAGGTTAAGCTAGTTGATTTTTGTTTCATTTTTTCAATCTTAAGTCAAAAATGCTCTTTAAAACTAAAACTGTATTATTTTTATGTACACCCCCCCTCCCTTTTTTGTTTTGTTTTGTAGAAGCAGCTAATGCTACATTTAATCTGATTTAGGCTTAATGGAGTAACTTAGGCCTATGTAAGTAAGGCAGAAATGCATTCTACCACCCATTGTGTTTTAATGTTTTATGCTTAGGGCAGAGTGCTTCATGCTCTACTCGCTACCCATCGTGTATCTGCTTCTGGTGCTACTCAATATAGGGTTTAAAAAAAATAAAAGTAAGAGTTAATTCAAGACTCAAGTCAAACTAAACAATTAAAAAGTAAGTGGGGCCTAGGCCTAAAAAATATTGAAATAATTTACAAAAAGTTAGGCTTGTTAATAATAATAGTAATAATAATGGCTTATTAACATTCTGCGCGCCACTTTGAGTTTCTGTGTAGGATTCTCCCTCGTTTGTTTATTTTTTGTTTATTTTTTTATTGTTACTAGAGTTAACTTTTCTTTTTTTAATATTGATACGCCCAGGGAATGTTGCTAATATTTCATTGAGAGGTATAATATTTATAACTTGACTAAATTTTTACGGCATCATGGAATGGGTATAGACAACTTTTGGATATTATTTTTAGTGTAAAAGTGTATTCGATGAAACAGTTGGGTTTTCATTATTTTAAAAATGCTTTTTATCGTTTTTCTTCATTTTTACACTTTTTTCATCACAGTGTGTTACTGTAGCACACATTTTGGTTGAGTGAAGTGAGTGATTGCTACTTTCGCCATGAAATAAATGTACCAGATGAAATCATGCCCGGAAACGAGGCAATTGAAGATATTCCTCAAAAAAATTATTTCATTAAATTATAACGTTTTGTTACTATTTTCATTTCTCTCTGTAAGTAGCTAAAACAGACATGCGTTTGCCATGACATGTCTTACGTCAGGTTATCCGAAATTGATCGAAAGAAATTTGGTCAACGGTAAATTGATTGACGGAAATTGACCGGATCTTTTTTTCAGTTCACACGTTAAAATTTTAGTAAAATTTCTTTTTGAACACACTATACTATATAGTAAAACAAAATAATGCGTGCAAAAAGAAATTTGAAGCAATATTTTAATGTAAAAACTGAAAAAAAATTTCGACCAAATTTCCGTTCGATCATAATACTGTCGATCATTTTACCTTCTACGAAATTTCTTTCAATCAAATTTCCGGATAAGCTTACGTCTTGGCAACCAAGGTGGCGGCCTTGGGAAATGAGGGGTGCGCAGAACGCAAATTTACCATTCTAATAAAATAGAGATTAGAAGTCTAAGCCTAAAACAAATCTACTTACTTAGGTCTATAGTATTTTAAAATAATTAAAAACATTACATTCAATATGTTTTGCAGCAGCTTTATAGCTTTCTAAACTTTTTTTTTTAGAAGATTTTCAAATTCCTTTCTGTGAAATTTCTAGGCGATTAAACCACATATTTTTTGCATTGTTTTTTTTGCACATTTTAAAAATGGTAAACAAACAGCTGATTGTTTATGGCTTCCACAAGTTATACTGATACTAATATTAAGTCTGCTCACTAAAGATTTAGATATATGACTTCCGAAGAAGCAAGCCAATTAATTAGCTTGGATGATTCATTGGATTCGAATGAAAACAATGAAGAGGATTCGGACGATAGATTGCTGTCGGAAGAAGTGATGAGGAATATTCCTTCAGCCACAAAGAGACCAAAATTAGGCAAGGGAAATGGGAAAGGAAATGATGGCATCACATCTATTTCACCAACTGGACCTAGTTCTACAGTTACGCCTAGGCAATGTCTTTATCTTTACAACACCAAGAAATGAAATGGTACCAAAACAGCACAAAAAGCATGCTTTGTGTTGAATTAAGAGTTAAAAAGGCCAAAAAGAATGTTATACCAGTGTCAATTGATGCAAGGGTACGTACTACCGAAACTAAGAAAATGGACAAACCTGAAATGATTCACATTTACAATTAAAAAATGAATGGCTGTGATAAGCTAGATCAGAAAGTAACATACTCCTTCTATGATCGAAAAACCATAAAATGGTGGAAGAAGATTTTTTTCTGGTTGTAGGAAGTCACCCAGAAGAATTCCTAAATTTTGTTTTCACTACCGGATATGCCAAGCAGCAGATCAAAACAGAATGAATATGAAGTACTATGAACTTACATTGATACGTCAGCTAATTGGCAATGTAGCATGTGACTCAGTGGTAAGAACACAAGGGGAGGGCCCAGAGAAAGGCTGCCTTGAGAGGACACATGAATCGCAACCGTTTCGTCCCAGCTACAGCGTGAACTAGTCGTGTTGTGGAAGCCCACAGTGGAATCCCTCTTATAGGGCGTCCGACACTTTCCCGGGATGGGTGGGGGAAGATATTAGGACGTAAATTTTTCCATCCCAACTCCTGAGAAAGTCGATCGAGTGCACTGTTTAAACGCATAGTGTCGGATCGACCGGGTGCCCCCTGGTTGGGGTGGCCCCCAGGCGGGGTCCTGGTCGAGCGCCCAAGCGGGGGACTTGGGTGAGGGGCCCGTGTGGGGGCCGTCCTGACGAGTGGGCATCTCCAACGTGCCGCTCCGCGGCCCGATACGTCGGACCGGGGAGGGGTAATTTGGGAGGGGCATAAGAGTCTAGACTCGCCCTGCTAACGCCATTTCTTAATGTAACATACTACTAAATACGTTACATTGGGAAATGGTGTTGGTGGGCCGTCGAGCTATGTGAGCTCTTAACCCCCCCCCCCCCCACAGCACACCTCCAAACGGGTCGCTGCCGGGTCTCCTCGCCACCAGACCGCATGGAAGCACACTGGGAACCAACCGCCTGGACACGTCCGATTGACCAAAATGTTGCGTTTAAAAAGTTCGCAGCCGACTTTCCCAGAGGGTCTGGGTGGGTTTGCTTCCACTCCGGAGGAATGGTGTTGCGTTACCACCTCCTACTACTACTAAACGGATACTTCACACACTTTTATTGCACTGGTTGTGAGGCCAAACATCACCTTCATCCTAAATTATGCTTCAGGGCCTTTCACTCAAAATGATGGCCTTATTTGTTTATATGTTTGTAAATATGTGTACCATACCAGCATAGATATATTTTATTATTAACATTTAACTTTTGAAACATTTATTCAAGGCACTTGTGTTGAGAAAAAATTCATAACTTAGCGATTTCTTGAGCTATTGAATGTTTTGTTGCAATAATAGTCAAATACACTATTATTGCAACAAAACCTTACTCATACTTGGATATATAATAATAAGGCTTATTTGCTGAAAAAAGTACCTTAATCTTGATTGGATTTTTTATATTTTTATTGTTACTTTTATATAACACTGTCATATTACCCCTATGTTTTTTTTTCTATTACCATTAGATTATCAATATCATCACATTTCACTATCACTATTTTAAAATAAAAATTATTAAAAACATATTCCTTGTTTGTTCAATTAATCAATTGGTGCTATATTTGGATACACTACGTGACTACGTGACAAAGGTTTGATAAACAGAAAAAGCAGGACATCATATAGACACTTCTTTATAATTTAGAGTGAGAGCCTAAACACTACTATTACGACTACACTAACACTTCTTACAGTACTTACGCAGCAGCTTACACTTTCACAATCACTGACTTACTACTAAAGTTAAAGTTACTACCTCTCCCTCTCAGCAAAATTTACGGCGTATCGCATTTTAGTCAGGTTCTTTTTATAATTATTATAATTGATTAAAAATAACTATATATTATATTAATACTATTTCACCTGCAGATAAATTTACTGATTTTGAACTGAACTACTACAAATATAGTTTAAAGTAATAGTCGTTGACTCGTTGTCGCCACTGTTACGTTGGTAAACCAGGAGTAAACCATAAACTATAAACACAACGCGACTAAAGTTGTCTTCTCCGACACTTAAGGTAACAACTATCACCACGAAAAACTTATTTAAAATGAAAGATTACTATTTGACCTACAACTCAAAATCCTTATTTTATTTCTTTCAAACTATCTGTATAATTTCTTTTGAAAAGTTTTGTAAAAACAAAAACAAAAAACTTTGATTTTAATACAAATAAATATATTTTCTTCTATTTCGTCTAGTAGACGAGCAGCTTGGACTTAGTCAAAATAGTTAGCAGTTCTGTTCAATATAAATATGATAATATTTCATAGTATATAATATGATTACTTATAAATCGACTCAGATTACTTAGCTTACTAGGTTTATGAGTGAGATAATTTATAAAGGTATATTTATAAAAAATATATGAGTCAACATCAGAACTGCTTTAATTTGTACAATCGCGTTTATTACCTTTTCAAATATATTATTAATAATACAACGTCTGAATAGGAAAAAGTTTCAATAATAACAAAATAGGACGAACTTTTAGGCCTACATAGTCTGTTTGAAATAGTGGATTGGAATTGTAATAAATTATATTAGTCGAGCAAGGTGTACGTGCCGGTAAGGATAGAACTTCTCCAGAATGGGCTACGTTCAAATTTTTGTAAAACAGAGTAGCGTGCCCTTTGAAAACGCCCACTTTTTCTGAATGGGTTGGTTCCGGTTTCCAACAGTGTTGCTTTATGTTGTCTAACTCTTAGTTTGGTTACAAAAGTTGCATATACTATCTTACTAATTAAATGTATAACTATGGAATAGGCATATATTACCATTAATACCACAGTTCTTTTGTTTCCCCATTTTACTAGACTTCGTCAATTATGATTTAATGTGTCTATTTTAGACTAAAATAACTGTTGTTAGTGTTACTAAGTCGGTATTCAAACACAAAGAAAACAAATATGACTGGTAACAAAAATTATTGTATTGTGTGCTCCAATTACGCTGGTAAAAATCGTTGAAGGTAGAAAAGTTACTATGCATCGAATCCCTAGAGCAAAAACACTTTCAAGAATTTGGTGTTCTAGATTACAGCTTGTTCGCAAAGATTTAAAACCAGGGCAACTTAAAGGAAGAGGTAAGTGATAAGTGTAAGCACTTTTGTTTTAATTTTAAGCAACTAAAAAAAAAAAGTATTATATATAGGCAGCCTATTTGTATATATATTAATGAAACTATCAAGTTAAGCTGGTATAGTGTATGAGAGTTGAAAACTATAGTATAATGTATATTAAATTTTCAGGAACCCAATAGTAGTAATAGGCATAGGTTAAAATATACCATACTCATACTATGCAGTCTCATTTCTGTTTTAGGCAACACAAGAGTGTGTTCAGAGCATTTTCTATGGAAAAAAGGACCCTAGCCTGGTGATGACATACCTTCGGTGTTTGCTAACCGAACATACAAAACAACAGTACATGTAAGTTTAAAAAAAAAAAAAAAATTCATTTGGTTGCAAGTTTAAATATTTTTTTAATTAATGCAGAACGTTGTGTAACTTAATTTGACAATATGAACATTCATGAATTTTATTTGAGAGAACACATTGAAATAGAATTGATATTTTAATAAGACAATATGAACATTCATGGATTTTATTTAACTTTGAAATAGAATTGAAATTTTATAAATCAAACACATTGAAGTAGCACCGGTATTCAAAAGTATTGACATTTTCTTTAATGTTCACAGACTCAGCATGTCGAAGAGGCAACAGCAGAGAAGGCAACTCAAAAAGAAACTTTTTTTATTAATCAGGCTATATCAACAATACAAGGAGTATCTGTTATGTTACATGATTATTGTGGTAAAATAGATACTAAAACTTTTTGTCAGTACATATCTAATGCTGAAACACAATCACACATAAATAAATTAGATGTGTCAATGCAAACTGATGTTTTAACATACAATGTAAGTATGCAAACAGAAGACTATGGCTTTTATGCACCTTTAAGGCCAGAACATTTATTAAAGGAGGTATTTAGGTTATACACTAGTATCCCAATGCTGCGGTTTTTAATGCAATTTTTGATGAATGTATGTCTCATCTCGGTAATCTTAAAGATAGGAAAAGGGTTATGAGACCAGTTGATGAGTTTTTACTAACACTTATTAGACTGAAAATGGGGTTGCCAATGTTTGACTTGGCATTTAGATTCAGCATTTCAAAAGCAACAGCTTCTAGGGCTTTTTCAAAGTGGGTCTGTTTGCTCTACAGCAAATTGTCTTGTCTTATTTATTGGCCTACAAAAGAGCAGATAGCAAACACTTTGCCACAAAATTTTAAGAATTATTTCTCCAATACTAGAATAATAATTGACTGCACTGAATTGGAAGCTCAAAGTCCAGAATCTTTGCAGCATAAATTATTAATGTATAGTAATTACAAGTCTCACATGACATGGAAGGCCCTAGTCGGGGTTACCCCTAATGAAGTTGTACATACATTTAAATATGAAACAAACAACTGAAGTAGTACCGGTATTCAACAGTATTGACATTTTCTAATAAATAAATAAGGTACCTGGCATTTAAATATTTTTATGAAAAATCTTTTTATGAAAAGATAACATACCAGTATCAGGTAGCTATATATAATATTTACTTGTAAAAATGTGTACATATTTATTCCATTTGAAAATAAAATTGCCCAATAAAACATCATGGAAAAACTTATCTATCTATCGGTTCACTTGATACTTTTTAAAAAAATTGTGAAGTTTATGTTTACATTTTGAATTGTTCAGTTAATATAGAAGTTTCTGACGTTTAATTCTTTCAGTAATAATTTCAGGAATAATATATAAAATGTAAAATTCTTTCAGACATTTTAACATTACATTCCACAAATTTCTGTCAAAATGTATACGTTCTACTGAAATGCCCTTTGTTGTCCAGATAACAAAATCACACCAGGTTCTGCCACTTATTGCCATCTGGAAAACTTTGTATTGCAGTCAAAGTAAATTCAGATTCAATATATTCTTTCAAGGCTGCAGGATTCCTGTGTGCCATTTTATTTAAAATAGTGTACCTTTTAAAAGGTTCAATGGCGTATGGTAACTTTTCTATACTCAGCAACTTTTTACTCAAGGACTGGGAATTGCTAAAAAGTAACAGGTTAAAACTAAGCCATTTAAGATTTTTACAGGAGGATCAAAAGTTTTACCAAGAGGAGTTGAATAATTCATGCGTGTTATGCCCACACTAGAACAAGCCTGAGAAATAAAATTTAAGTCAATTTCCTTGTTGAGGAAGTCCTCCCTGAGGTTGGGTTGCAATGTCATAAATGAACTCCTAGCAGCATTTATCAGGTTAAGAAAACGAGTAAGGGATCCTTTCATCAATCTGGAGTCTGGAAAAATGTCTGCAATCCATTCATCTGCAACCTGGGAATAAGGAGAATTTGTTAACAACTGGTATTTCAAATATACTACCACAGAGCCTATCATACATACCATCTTACATAGCATGCAGCACTTGGTGTAATTGTTATCAATTGCTAATGCTGAAATTACTTGCCTGTGACCATGGATGATTTCCTTCTTCTCTGATGTATGATAACTGCACTAGTATCCTGTTGTTTGCGACAATCTCTTTTGGCAGGCCTTTAGGTCTACCTTTTCCCTTGTGCTGATATCTATCTCGAAGGATGGTGTAAGTCTCATCCACTGAAATAAGTACGGATAACATTAAAAATTTCAAATTGCGTTTTATATTTTAAACATGGAAGTGTCCCAAATATTTAAAATGTCACAATTTGGTTTTAACACATTTTTAGGATCTACTTGCGTCATTATTAAAATTGGTTAAAATATTTTTTTAAAGAAAATGTTTTTCATACCTAGTAGTATAATCAATTTCTCTGCTGCACACCATATAATTTAACAGTTCTTTCTCTGTTATGTTAGGCCACTCTGACATGATCACATCTTCCACGTCCATCCAATTTTGCAGTGATGCAACATGGAAATATTCCACACCAACCAAATCTTGCTTCTGCACTGTAAAGTCTTGATCTAAACAAAATCACATGGTTAGACACATGTCTCGTGAATTGTTTAATTATTTTTAACTAGAATCAACTTGCAAATAATGTTTGTTAAAGTTTACAGCCTAAAAAGTCACTAAGCTATAGCGTAATAAAGCATAGACTAGTTAATAGTTACTACTAATACTATTAGTCATTTGTATTTATACAACTTAGCCTGTAGATTTTGTTAGCATAATGCTAATATTCATACTGATAGGTCTGCTTAAATTGATAATTTATCAATTAATAGTTTATTTTACTAGTATTAGTAAAATTAGTGTTAGCGAAACTAGTACTAGTGTCAGGCCGTGTAACATGTAAAAACATAGCTTAATATCTTATCTATATTATTCAGACTATATACTTAAATTTAGCATTAGGCATATTAATTAGTAGTACTATTAATCAAGCCGTTGCAGTTTATGTCACGTACTAAAAAAAAAATGAATGGAATCAAAAAAATTTAATTCTACCAGTTGACTATGCCATGTTTTATACTTACACGCAAAATTTGTGTTCTCGAACTAGCGATGAGTCCCTTTTGCTCTCTTTATCAAATCATCCTTTTTCCCGTTAAGTAATTGACCTTTAGATTGAAGGTGTGATTTCAAATCCTTTACCTTCATTGAGTCAAAAACTTTTTCAGCCTCGCTATCCATAGTAATAAACCAACTCCAACTAGACGATAAACGAACCGGAACCAACCCAAGCGATCTTTTCTCCCCGAAAATAAAAAAAAATTTCGTTCGTGGATGTACCTAATAGAGATCGTATGATTTAAAAGACGCCGAATCCTAGAGGCAAAGATTAAATTATACTAAAATGGGAGAATCCAAAAGTGATTTGTTGGTAAGTAAGAGCTATGTTCTATGTTTTTTTTCATGTAATAGCATTTAAATTATGAGTAAATTGAGTAGGGGTATACTGGCCTATACTATACTAGTACTAGAATTTACTAGAAATTTAATTTTAATAGGATCTACCAAAAAATATGCCTAGCAACGGTTTTAAAAAAGCTAATTAAAAATTAATAAGTTTAAATAAGAAAACCAACCAAAACTACTACTACTTGGTATTGGTACTAGTTCAGTGGAACCCCGCCATAACGCGAATTCGGATATAACATTGGTTTGCAGCGTTAGCATGGCTCCCGAAATTTGAAATTCAATTCATTTACTCCATCAGACCTAAGCCTAAGTTCGGTAATCTACCACTTTAGCGTCGGCCAAGAAAAAATCCAGTTGTACCGGTTGGAAGGGCTATTTAAACAACTATTCTTACATTGGAGTCTGTTAATATTTTTCCTTCCGTATAGAGTATAGAGGCTATAAAGTTATATAGCACAATACTAATACATTTTAAATAATTATTACTGCCAAGCTACCGATATGCCAGGAAGAAAAAGAGACTACAATTACTTTCTTTGATCCAGATAACCCGGATGGCCACACACAAAATGTGGAAAACATGAATGCTCAGAAGGCGTAAACTAAAAAGACAGTTTGGCACAAGAAGCGCCGGTGATCTTTCCCCTTCATATTTACGTGGATTCATGTACCACAACCGTTTTCGTGGAAATTGTATTTTTTTAACTTCATTGTCAACTTGGGGGAGAACTATGCATAATTCCATTTTCACACATTATCTTATATTTCAAAAAAATAGTTATAGTTTTTCTATTTTTTAAAAAAATAGTCTATTATTAATTATGGGAATGATTACGTACAACCAATGTCATTAAAAATAATAAAAGAATAGTTTTTAAATATCCCTTCCAAACGGAAAAGTTGGATTTTTTCTTGGCCGACGGTCAAGTGGTAGATTACCCTAAGTTCTTTGAAAATTGTATCCATTGTTTGGAAAGCCATTTTAATAAAGCGAAAAAAATCACAACTTTTCAAAATATCGTAGAAAATGAGCCCCTAAACGCACCACGTTCAAACTAGTATACACACGTATATGTTCTAGGAAAAAGTTAAATATTGTAAAACAGCGCGTTAACGCAACCCCGCTTTTAATGCGATCCAATTTTATGGACCCCGATCATTGCGTTATAGCGGGGTTCCACTGTACTAGCTCGGGGTTATTACTTGCTGTATGCTCGGTATGGATAATTCTCATAGTACTAATAGTGGCAATGGATCATGTGATTATTAAAATAAATTGAAATTGTAACTGTGGCCTATTTAAAAATTAAGGCTAGCTACCTTAGCCTTAGGGGCCATCCATAAATGACATCATGCGTCTAGAGATGGCCGAGGGGGGCACATATTTTAATGAGGTGAAGGGAGGGGGGCTAAAGCAATGTGACGTCATATAAAAAGCAGAATTTTTAGTTAAGAATAGTTAATAACCCCTAACTTACAGACATTTTTATCTTTATTGTTTTGTACAACAATATAATTATTTTATTTTTAAACTACGATCACTGAAAGAATCAGGAGGCTACGGGTATGTGAGGTCTGAGAAATGGCCTCTAATCAATTTACCGGAGGAGGAGAATCTGGGTGTAATTACAATGACAGTCATGAGAATTTATGTCTAAATGTGGAGACTGGAGTCATACAATTAAGACTACCATGTGAAGTGGGATGGAACGAAAAAAAATGGTTGTCCGGGGGTAGGAGATGGTGGTGATCGCAGTAAATGCTCTAGGGCAGGGATTCTTAACCTTTTTGCAGTGCTGCAGGCCCACACTCCGTTTTAAACATCCCTCACCCCACAACCATATAAATTATATTGTAATTAAATGTAAAACATAAACATAATTAAATAATATCATAGTTTTATTTATTTAATTAACTTTATAAAAACAAGGAAAAAACCCCAATAAAAGTAAGGGGCAAACAAAAGTCACCAGAAAAAAACATTTACTGCTGCTTATCAAAATGCATAAAACTGATTTATAAAAAAAAAAGTGAAGAGAGCAAATAACATTTTCTGGTCTTCCACACTGGGGAGGTACTTTTACCACTGGTTAAGACCACTGTTCTATTGAAATGTTTCTGACACAGGTATGTTAATTTGATATCCATGGGAGGGGAATTTCTTAAGGGTTTGTAAAGGACAGTAGTGGACATTAAGAATTTTTATGGGGGGGGGGGGGCAGAGATTTATGATTTTATATTTGAGGGGTATTTGTGACGATGTGGAAGGGGGGGTCAAAAATTAGCAAAATTGCGTCCCTTCATTTGTGGATGGCCACTTACTCAACTGGCCGGCGACCTTACTTACTCAACTAAGTGAATTTTTATGGGGGGGGGGGTGCAGAGATTTATGATGTTATATTTGAGGGCTATTTGTGACGATGTGGAAGGGAGGGTCAAAAATTAGCAAAATTGCGTCCCTTCATTTGTGGATGGCCACTTACTCAACTGGCCAGCTACCTTACTTACTCAACTAAGAACTATAAATAATACCTACTACCTACCATTGAAATAGGCACTTCGAGTAAGATCCAGAAAATGCCTGGTATTATGATTTTCTTGTGAAAATGGCGACTTCCGCTTTTTAATTTACTTAGACTTAGAGTCAAGTTGTTTACGATTTCTTTTGCTTTTATTAGCTCAGCATGTAAATTATATTTCCACCCACAACTTAGAGTAGACATGTTGTTTTATGATTAGATATTTTAGTCCCAAAAATAATTTTGGGGCTTCACTTTGATAATTAATAATTGAAGGTAAAATAATGCTAATTTTACTCTGTCATTTTTTTTTTTTTGTGGGCTTATATTGCTTCTTTGAAAGGTACTTTTTAGGTAATGGCATTAATTACAACATATCCAAGATATGTTAGGTTAGACCCAGCGGTTTGGTCAGAAATTTACCCGGCAATTTTCGTCACATGTGTCCCAAAATTACCTATTATCGATAATATTTGTTCCTTTAGTAAATAACTTGATTTACTTTGGAAATCCAGCCTATTACCCCACAGTAACTCATTTAAAAACAAAAGCAAAAAATAAGCCATATGAACATTAATGCATTTTTTTAGACTAAAAAAAAACTACTAGTAATGTATTAAGAAAAGAAATGGACAAAGTGATTCAAATGGTAAATTATATTAATAGCAAACCGCTTCAACTAAGATTATTTTGTTTATATTTGTGAAGAAATGAGGAGGAATGCTTGACATTATATGAATTTTGGGATTTATTGTTTTTAAAAAGAAAGATAACTTACTTACTTATACCTTTTAGCACATCTGGGACTTACGCAGTCCAGTGCTTTCCTTTCAAGTTGCTTCCAGGTGTATCCCATACTTTGTGTGTGTGCCTCTAGCTCGCGTCACTATGTATTCTTAGGGCTTCCCTTTTTTTTTCATGTGAATTCCATGTTAAGGGTTGTCTGGTGATGTTATCTGGGGCCTATCTGGGGGTTTACAAAGAGTGTGCCCTATCCACCTCCATCTTTTCCTTATGATGTCTTCAGTAATAGGCTCCTGGCATGTTCTCTCTAGTAAGTCTATGTTGGTGATGGTGTTTGGCTATTTGATGTTCAGAATCTTTCTAAGGCAAGTGTTTATGAAAGTCTGTATTTTCTATGTGATGTTTGCTGTTGTCCTCCAAGTTTCGGATCCATAGAGTAGGACTGTTTGGACATTTGTGTTTAAAATTCTGACTTTGGTTTGCAGCGTTAGCTCCTTTGACTCCCATATTTTCTTAATGGCACAAATGCTGACCTAGCCTTTCCAATTCTAGCCCTGACATCCGCTTCGGTTCCACCATTTATGTCAATGGTGCTGCCTAATTATTTGAAGGCCTCCACTGTATTCTTCCAGTGCATATCCTGCCAGAGAGATATGCTCTTTGTTGGCTGGGTTTACCTTTAGCTTGTGCTGAAATGGTGGCTACATCTTTTGTATTTTTCTGCATTTGTTGCTGGTTGTGGGACAGAAGTGCAATGTCATCTGCAAAGTCTAGGTCATTCAGTTGTTTCCAGGTCGTCCACCGTATCTCGTTCTTCTTTTTGTCTGGATGTTTTCATTATCCAGTCAATAGTAAGGTTGCTTTTTCCACTTCATGGAAATAAGTGAAACAAAGTACGGGAAAACCCGAAAAAAAATAATGCAACAAAACAACGAACATGTCAGCAAGAAGCCTTCATCAGCCAACAAACAACTGTAAACAAATTTAAATAAAAATAACTCTTAGCTGACATGTAGCATCCGAGAGGACAGCAAGATAAAAGTGACAGAACATAAGTATGTGAGAGATTAAATACAGGCTATCAAATTCCAATTAAGTTGATGAATTTTTGTTCAAAAGAAAGTTGAATTAGCGAATTTTCTTACAATAAGTTAGTGGCTGACTGAATATCCTAGCATGGTATGCTTGATCACTAAGCTCATTGACTGTATGTTCCAAACAAGACATTTAAGTGCTTGCTTCAGCCTTTGAAATTGAAGCACATATTAAAACATTGATGCACCAACAAAACTTTGAGGCAATGAAGGAAGATTCTACTTCAATTAAATCCTTCTTTCCTTAGCCCATCATATAGATAATCTATTAGTAAGTTACAAGGGAATAGATCTTATTTGTAAATTTCATTGCAATCACATGTAATTTAAATTACAAAATTGTCAAGAAGTAGACGGGAACATTTGAATCCATTCAAAATATTGATGATTGTATGAAAAAGTTCTAAATTTTACTTTTTATTTTAAGAAATTTCTGTACAATTTTTTCCTGTTTTTTGTACAGTTTTTTTGGGGGGTTATTTTTTTGGTACAGTTTTTGATCCCACACATTTTGTGTTATGGGACTGAGAGACAAGTCAATGATTAGTATATGGGAAGAGAAATGCTAAAACCCAAGAATACAATTGGATGAGAAATCCAGTTCTATCAACTTAGTGGTGAACTTTTACCTTACCTACTGAAGAAGATAAATAAGCTGAAAAAAAGTTTGATGTTGCCATTTCACATGTCCAAGGTCTAATCCGTTTCTTCACCAAATATAGAGGCTTGCATCAACAATAACTACTGCTTAGGAAATTGCATCAGAAACAAATATCGAAGTGGTGGTTAAAGAATGTCACAATAGGCCAAGAAAGAGGCAGTTTGAATATGAATTTAGAGACGAGATATAACAGATGGCTGAATCTTTCATTGCAAAATATTTCTTTGGTTAGTAGACAAGGCGTAGGGAACCTTAAAGGCATGTTTTCAGCAACTGTAGCTGTACACTGACATTATTCAAAATTATTGTCTTTCTTTATGATATTCAGCATCTCCGTACCATGACTCTGGATAATTTGAGCAAACACTGTGTGGATTTTGTCAAGGAATTGAGAAGTGTTGATTTAAGGAAGATAGATGGTTTCGGACTTACTAGAAGTACTCTGAAGGTACTGAGAGAAATGACTCCTAGAGCAGTACGAACAACATTATAGTGTCTTCCTTGTGCCGCTTGCAGAGTCATTCCCAAATGCTATACTTGCATAAAACCAATTGTGGTAACCGTAGCAAGTGGAGAAAAATGTTTTTCAAAATTAAAAAAAAAACTTACTTGAGATCATAAATGTCTCATGTTCGATTTAATGTTCTGATAATATTATTAATTGAACGAGACATTGTTACCACCCTTTTTCTAACCACCCTTTTTCTAACCACCCTTTTTCTAATATATGGGACACAAGTTTATATGCTTGGAAGATTTAAAACTCTAAATAAAATAAATGGTTGCATACAGTATTTATGCAACAGTATATAGAACTACTAATATTTTGGTTTCAGTCATTGCTGTTGAAACTCTTATAACTTACAACTAATGAAAAAAACTTCAGTTTTTAAATTGATTTTTAAAATTTTTTATGCGTACTTGAATATGTTCCAAATGTGACATTATATTCTAGAGTCATCGATTATTTAAGTTTACCAGTAATTTCAGTGGCTTTTAGCCACCCTTACCATTTACCACCTTTTTACAATGATATTGCACAATTTTAAATTACCGGTACGTATTAAGGTCATCCAGATAAAAATAGTTGTTTATAGAGAGGAGGAGGAGGGAGTGGGTGTTAAAAATGTTTCCTTTAAATCAAAATCCAATAGGAAAAGACTTTATTATGATTAAGGTCTTTGCAATAGCTTTACAAAACATTTGTACCGGATATGTAATTATGTTATCTTGAAAGGTAAACTAAATGCATGGGGCGCTGAATTGCATGGGCCTGAATACGACTTCTTAAACCCACTGATTTATTAATGCAAACACAATGGCGTAGGAAAGCGAGTGGAGTGCGTTCTTTTCATTGAGTGTCATTTTAGAATTTTGGAATTTATTTCATGGAAGAGGGATGCTGGTTGGCCGAGCAGTCTAAACTGCCTCAAACCAAATAGCTGGTGGTCTGGAGTTCAATCCCCACCAAAGCCAACATGCCAAGCACCCCAGGTGGATGGGACTCGCTAGCCTTGGGTGGCAACCCATCTAAGAGAAGGCAAACTCTGAATTTAAACCAGGAGCCAGAATGATCAACAAATTGATCGTGGGCCCCTCAAATATAAGAAGAAGAAGGGATGAGAAAAAAATGCAATAGAACATTGATAGAATATCTATTAAGTGATTCTGGAGTGATGCCAATGTGAGTGACATTAGAGATGACAGGGAGAGGGGCGTTCCACAAATTTGTGATGATAATGTACTGTGAGGGTGTCTCAATTGTTAATTGTATGACAAAAAATGACATATGTGATTGGGGGTTATACAAAATACCATGACATAATTTTTGGATGGTCCCTAATGCATTAATATGGTGATGAACAAATTCAACTACTATCTATGGGAATAGAACAAGCTTCACACAGCTTGAATGCAGTCCTTCATTTATTATCTGTGGAAACCACTTCATGAGCCATAATCATATCATTAGAATCAAAGCTGGAGTCTTAAAATGGGTTAAAAAGTAACATCAAGGTTTCGACTGTGTGGTTCACATCAATCAGAGGATCCTGATTAAAATAGAAGTATTGTCGGTGTGAGCAATAATTGCCATAGCTCTCTCTGTCTTTGAGTTTGTATAGTATAGTTGTTATTGAACACCGATGAGTTGGATTTTTTTTTAATTGAACACCATGTACAATGATGTGTTAATTATTCTAGGGAGTGGATTAAGAAAAAAATGACAGGTGAAGAGATGACAACTTTGACTTCTCTTGCACTTACAAAGTTTATTAACCTTCTGACCAACCATCAGCAGTGCACAGACAGACACACATTAAATAAATCTTTTATTTTGTAAAAACTTAACATATTGACTATTTACACTCATTAAATAATTTAATAACCAGTCAATTTTTAAGATTAAAATTTTAATAGAAAAGAACATTATTGATGACGTCAATCTTAACCCCCTCCGTCAAAAACTGTAAAACATTAAAAAAGTTTAAAAAATCCCCCCCCCCCCCCCTATTTTGATGTGGTAATGAATGGATGCCCCCAATGATATGTTTCAAAACGTTAAGTAAATTAACACCCAACAAAATTTTCTCATGAAATGCACAAAGCCATAGATCTACTATTTTACGCACTGCAGCAAAGGAAATGAGTTCAAATTTGTGTACCAATTAAAACTTACTTTCAACGTTCGTGACTAGACTTAGCCCCAGCGCAAAATCATAATTTTTTTTTAAATGTGCGTGGTTTATATAAGGAAAACATGATCGTGGATCTCCGGATCCAGCCATTTCCCTTGGTCCAAAATGCGTTTCTTCCACCCTACATTCTCAAGAACCCATCATCTATCAGAAAACATTTCACTAGTCCTACAGACATCTCACCATTTGTCTTCTTCTTCTAAATCTTGAGAGCCTACTGGCTCTTACTTATGTAGAGGGTATTCCAAATGTTTCTGTACCTCGTTTTGAATACCGGTTTTTCACTGGTTGCAAGTGCTACTCAGCGAGAGCATCAGGAACTGGGGGTTGGAAGTAATGGAAGGCATGAGGCAATAGACGCAGATGTGTCAAGTGTTGTTGCCTCAACTGTTCCTTTTGGAACCTTGTTCCAGTCCCTGATTGTCTTTGACGGGAATAAAATTTTCCTGTACTGGTACCGTTTTCTTGATGTTTTGAGCTGGAACTGCCTGTCATGGCCTCGAAGCTGTTGGGGGGGGGGGGGGGAGAGGAGATCGACGGGTCTCTGTTTTATGCTGGAGCAGTGGACCAGCCCATTTTTTTATCTTGTACATTATGAAGAGCCAACATGCTGTCAACACTTGAGTTTGAGGTGTTCCTGTAGCAGTTCAGGACAATGCGTTGCTGGACTGTCTCCAACCTGTTGATGCTCTTCTGGGTGAATAGGTCCCAGACTGAAGATGCGTAATCTAAAAGGCTTTATAGGTTTTTTCTTTCACATTGGAGTTTTGTTGATCCTTGTTTTGTTTGTCGCTTGCACAAATAGTTAATATGCTCATCCCAGCAGACCTCTCTTTGAATGGTAACACCGAGATACCCGGTACTTGCTTAAGACACACTAAATCCAATTACAGTAATGAATTAAAGGCCTTTGAAAAAAACTAAGCGATCTGATTCTGAGTATCGATATTTTGATTAATGGTAAAAACTATCGCAACTACTAAAATTTTTAGCACTTTCAAAAGTTAGTTTAGTTAAAAAGTTCGTAAAAATGCTTTAGTTTAAGGCTTAGCATAAAACTGTTAGGCCTATTAGTGCCACCCTTAACACTTTAATTCTCTTATCATATCTTAAGTGCTGAATGGTTAGATATGGATGATGTTGACTTGTCTGGTATATCAGTTTCGCAAGATGAATTAAATTGTGGGGGAGGGGAGTCATTAAAAATTTGACAACAGTTGACGAGTTGACAAATTGCGTAAAAATTGTTGACGTAATTAACTATTAAGGGATCGACCATTAATAATTAATGGAGGATCCCTTAGGCCTTAATAGAATAATCATTCCTGGACCAAGGTGGCAACCGGGCAACCCTTTTTCAAAATAGCGATAATTGTTGCGAATGAAAAAGTAAAATTCACCACATCCATATTCATATTATTATTATAATAATAATATCTATATATATAAATCATGAAACACTACTATTAAATCAAATGAATGAATGAGAGTAAATACCGTAGAAGGCGCCACCTCTAGTTACTATCTATTATAACAAGTTATAAGTAAAATGTATCATTTCCCAGTTCTAAATAATTAATTCAGCCAACTTCAACTGGAAAGTTTTAGTTTTCTATATTATAATTGATTTGAAAGAGGAAAATAGTGCCCACGTTTAATTAAATTTTTTTAAAAATACTATTGAAATAAAAACAAATCCAATCCATGTTTCTCCCGGGCAAACAGCTGTGGAGGTACTTCCGTGAAAAAACAAATAAAAAAAACATCCTTTCGTCTTTTCAGTTCAGCCGGTGGTAGTCAGGTTTATTACTTATATTGTAAGACATTTTCTTTTAGTAAAATGAAAATGTTGTCCGGGTATAGTGCTATTGTAAGTATTTGACTTGGAGAAATTAATTTAATGATATTAAGTAAGTTAAACATGTATGAGTCATGAGCATTATGTCTATGTTATCAATCAATGATATTGTCAATATCATTGATCATGATTATGACTTTGGATAGCCACTTCGATGAGATCCGGGAATTGCCGAAAACCGGGTATCGTGATTTCGTTATCAAAATGGCGACCTCCACTTTTTAATTTCCCGAGAGCCTCGTTGTTTACGATTTTTTTTGTTAATTATAGCCCAACAAGAACATTCTAATTCTATTTCCGCCCACAACTTTGAGTAGACATGTTGTTTTATGATTAGACACTTTTGTTCTAAAAAATATTTGAGGTCTTAACTTTGAAAATTGAAGGTAAAATAATGCTTATTTTACTCATTCAT
>CAXITT010000767.1:324937-348776 GCA_964033795.1 Lymnaea stagnalis | reverse complement strand
ACTATATTCGACACTGCTCGCTTGACCAGCCCAAACCATCACTATATTCGACACTGCTCACTTGACCAGCCCAAAACATTACTATATTCGACACTGCTCGCTTGACCAGCCTAAACCATCACTATATTTGACACTGCTTACTTGACCAGCCCAAAACATTACTATATTCGACACTGCTCGCTTGACCAGCCCAACCCATCACTATATTCGACACTGCTCGCTTGACCAGCCCAACCCATCACTATATTCGACACTGCTCACTTGACCAGCCCAAAACATTACTATATTCGACACTGCTCGCTTGACCAGCCCAAAACATTACTATATTCGACACTGCTCGCTTGACCAGCCCAACCCATCACTATATTCGACACTGCTCACTTGACCAGCCCAAAACATTACTATATTCGACACTGCTCACTTGACCAGCCCAAAACATTACTATATTCGACACTTCTCGCTTGACCAGCCCAAAACATTACTATATTCGACCCTTCTCGCTTGACCAGCCCAAACCATCATTATTATTCGACCAAGTTTTTGTGGACCCCCCCTTTTTGTGTTGGAAAATACCTGAAATGACTACATTGGATGCCATACATTAAAAAAAAAATTCTGTGAATTCTTGTATAATTGTGTTGTTTGGTGAGAGCCGCTTACATACATTAATAGATGTAGATGCTTTCAATGACCAAGTTTGTAGGCAGTGGCGTAGTTATGGTTAGTGCTAAACGGGTGGGGCAATAATTTACCCGCCCTCTTCCATAAATACACCCTTTGCAGTTGTCCAAAAATGCCACACCGTCATACAAAGAAAGAAAGAAATGTTGCGCGGGGGGATGGGGGTCGTCCGTCCCCCGCCCCCCTCTCTACACCGTCATCCTTTCATTCGCGATGGGTTGGTGGCATGAAGACTTGTATCTTCAAGGACACCTTTGAATACAAACACACCTTGGAATACAAGGACACCTTTGAATACAAACACACCTTTGAAATTAACGGTATTATTGTTTACATGTATTTGGTAATTACTTACAGGGACGTTGTCTTTTAGGCTTTGTCCGAAATAGACACGCGCATCAGAGTAGTGTATGACCTGCTATTTCATTCTCTTATCATCAGAGGAGTGTATGACCTGCTATTTCATTCTCTTATCATCAGAGTAGTGTATGACCTTCTATTTCATTCTCTTATTGACTTCCCCGTCTCATTTATTTATCCTTCCCCTTAACCCCGCCCCCCCCCCCCCATTCCAGGTGAGAGATTGCATCAACCAGCGCACGGGGCCGTGAGAGGCGCGCGTCTGTCAGTGAGGAGCATGTGAAAACTGTTGGCCGCCGAGTCAACGTGAGGTAGTACAAGTGAGCGAAAAGTTTAGAATGACGTCATAATACCAACTCTACTCACTCCCCCTCGCCCCCTTCCTGCCCCCTTCTCATCATCGTCTACTACATCGGCAGCTGGTGTGCGGTAAACATTCTTGTTGAAGCAAAGTTTGAACGTCTGCAGTGACATTCCATGGGTTTATCTGGATGGCTTTAGGTAAGAGGAGAAAGGAGGGAGCATGTCGGTTCTGTTCGTGGAACAAGCGAGCAGACGACAGAGGATCGACTCCACCGAGCAGCTGTTGGGGGAGGGCTTAGGGGTGGCCGGCGACGACCATGAGAGAGGGATCCCGCACGGGGCTGATAACGACGCCGCTGAATTGTCCGCGGAGAGCGAGCGGCGGGCCCCGCGTTCCAGCGTCTGCAGTTCGCATTCAGTCACGGCGGGCAGCGGCAGAGACGCGCCTGTTGTTCCAGACCCAGGCAGGCATCGATCAGAGTACAGGGATTGTAAACACTCTCGCTTCAGAGCGCTCGCAGGCACGGCGGAGTTCGCTCAGTCACAGGAGTGCGGCGATAATGCCAGCAGTAGACCTGACGACTCGGACGTCGTCGGCAGCAACAACCCCGGTTATACCTCCACCAACAACAGCAACACCGGAGGCCACGCGGTTTATTCAGAGTTTCCAGGCGATGATGTTAGTGAGATATCACGTGGTAGCAACAATGACATGGAAGCGCGTGATCTTCGGATACCGGAAGTGAACTTGTCCGACGGTCCTGTCGTGTGTTTGTCGGATATTCAAAACGTAGAGCAGGAGGCCGTGGAGGCCGCCCAGGAGGATGAATCTGTCAACAACAACACCATCGTCAACTCCATCCTGAGTGGGAACCGGCGGAACATCTACATCAACAACAACAACAACAACGCCAACGGGAACCTAGACCTCAACGATGGTCGTGTCAACAAGGGCTACACATCCCCAGATATTGAACTGCACAACTACGCATTCTACACCGAGTCCCAGGTCCCCGGCGGCGGCGCGGCTGAGAAATTCCTCCCGAGACTCAGAGTCGGACCTTGCGAAAGCGATCAGCAGAGGCGCGGACAAATGTTCCAACCCCAGACAACCCAGCCGGCTGCCTCGGTGTCCAACACCTTGGGCAAGTGGAAGCTCAGAAACATGGGTCCCAGCTACGAGCTGGCGTCGACGAGCACCGAGCCGGCGCCCACGTTCAACGTGGTGTCCAAGTCCGAGCTCAACCTGAGGGCGTCGAACTGCACGAAGGGTTCCGGGGGCCGATCACCGTATTTCTACACGCAGCGGGACAAGGCCCGAGCCAACAGTGAGGAAGATGCCGGGCGTGCGTACTCCGACGACGGCGGGAAGCACAACACCCAGCACACGTTGTCGGACATCGGGGCCGACTACATGCGCGTCAATGGCGCCATCGGCTCCTTCAAACAGCTCCAGAAGCCGACGTCCATGCAGTCGCTGCCCACGTCGTCGAAGCTCAGCTACACGGAGGAAGCCGGTTTCGCCCTGGTCGGGGGCGCGGACTTCCAGAAATTCACGGATGAACGCCTTCAGCAGCACAAGGTGCGCCAGAAGCCTAGCGTCGGATACCGGCTAGGCAAGAGGCGCGCGCTGTACCAGAAGCGAAAGAAGATCTCGGACTACTGCCTCGTGTTCGGGATGTTCGGAATCGTCATCATGGTGCTGGAGACGGAGCTAAACATGGCTGGAGTTTACGACAAGGTAGGGCAATCTCAAACTTTTGTTTTGAATAGCATAAAACATTTGTTTTAAACAAAACTAGCGATAAAATGATGTACATATCGTATATCTATGATGTACATATCGTATATCTATGATGTAAATATTGTATATATATTATGTACATATCGTATATCTATGACGTAAATATCGTATTTCTATGATGTAAATATCGTGTATCTATGATGTACCGATCGTAAATCTATGATGTACATATATGGTGTACCACGCTATACAAGACCTCAATTTATTATTATTATTATTATTATATCTATAATGTACAGTCGCATATCTATGATGTACATATCGTATATATACGATGTACATATCGTATATCTATGATGTACAGCTAATACTGTGTGGCGATGTCCCTGTGTTGGCAGCGTCCAAGGACCTCTTTCGAATCTTAACTTTTACGATTTTAAATGAAAATCTGTCGACACCCCAAGCAGTGGTCAAGCAACGTTAATCATGCACACACACACACACACACACACACACACACGTGCGCACACTCATACAAACTCACATTCTGACCA
Organism: Lymnaea stagnalis; assembly: GCA_964033795.1. Taxonomy (NCBI): domain Eukaryota; kingdom Metazoa; phylum Mollusca; class Gastropoda; family Lymnaeidae; genus Lymnaea; species Lymnaea stagnalis. The sequence goes on along the minus strand of CAXITT010000767.1, from coordinate 345,134 downwards.
GAAAAACACACACACACACACACTCCGCCCACTCAGATGTTCAATTAGCACACATGCGCGTGCACTACCTGGAAGGGTGTGTGTGTGTGTGTGTGGAAAGAAGAAAAAAAAAGGGGGCTGGGTATAAAATTGTTGTCTTTGTAATCCTTAAATAATTAATGTCTAGCGAATTTTAAAATATTACTCTACCCGCCTGGCCTGATGGGATACTCGATTAGCGAGCTGTTAGAGGCCGAGGGGGTAAATTATTTTGTTGTTTACCTTCCGGGGCCTTTCCTAAAAAAAAAAAAAAAAAAAAAAAAAATGGGGAAAAAAAGATGGTGGCCGCGCCATGGCGTCACGTGAGGGACGTATTCTTGTTTGACGGGACGGACCTTTGGGATCTGTAATTAGGCTAATTGGAGGTAACATCTTACACTCGGTGAGACCTGGGGGAGCACCACGTTTCTAACCGGGTCGGGTGGGGAAGGGGGAGGGAGGGGCGTTGGTGAATCAAAGGGGTGAATAAGTGGATGGCAATTAGTGTTGTGAAATATTTCATCTTTTCAAAACATTTAAAAAAAAAAAAAAATTCTCTCTCAAGGCATTTGTGACCCGCATGAGGATTTATATAGTAGATATGAGAGAGCGAAAAAACGTTGTGAGATGGTAGTCTAACATTTTGGGAGATTTTAGGCTAACATTTTGTGAGATGGTAGGCTAACACGTTGTGAGATGGTAGGCTAACACGTTTTGAGATGATAGGCTAACACGTTGTGAGATGGTAGGGTAACACGTTGTGGATGGTAGGCTAGCACGTTGTCAGATGGTAGGCTAACACGTTGTATGATAGTAGGCTAACACGTTGTGTGATGGTAGGTTAACACGGTGGGAGATGGTAGGCTAACATGTTGTGTGATGGTAGGTTAACACGTTGTGAGATGTAGGCTAACACGTTGTGAGATGGTAGGCTAACATTTTGTGAGATTGTACACTAACATTTTGTGAGATGGTAAACTAACACGTTGTGTGATGGTAGGCTTACACGTTGTGAGATGGTAGGCTAACACACTGAGCTGCTGTAAACAAAGCCATGTTGTTCTCTGCAGGCGTTTGTTAGCGTTACACGTGGCGACAATTCAGGAGGGGAACAGAGAGAGATGTTTTAGTAGACTCTGGGAGGAAGAGAGAGAGAGATGTGTTAGTTGACTGTGGGAGGAAGAGAGAGAGACTTGTTAAGAGACAGTGGGAGGGAGAGAGAGAGACTTGTTAAGAGACAGTGGGAGGGAGAGAGAGAGAGACTTGTTAAGAGACAGTGGGAGGAAGAGAGAGAGACTTGTTAAGAGACAGTGGGAGGGAGAGAGAGAGACTTGTTAAGAGACAGTGGGAGGGAGAGAGAGACGTGTTAGTAGACAGAGAGAAAGAGAGAGAAAGAGACGGAGAGGGTGAGAGGGGTGTGAGTAGACTGTTTTCGAGGCCAGACCCATAATAATAAGATCTTTAAAACATAAGAACAGACTCTCTCCGTGTAGCCCTTGTGTGTTCATTGACTTGTCCAAAGCAATCGATGGTACTTTAAAGAAAATATATGTATCATCAACTCTGTAGAAATAGTTCGAAAAAGAGTTTGTATCCAAAAAAGGGGGGTGGGGGTTGAATAACTAAAAGATATCTCCCCTTCCCAATTATCTTTTATAGGTGGTATTATGGTAAACTTATGAAAGTATAAACAAGATTTGTAAAAAAAAATTATTTTTTTTTCCTCTCCCCCCTCATAGAGCAACCAATGCAAACCTCCTGTTCATAAAATTGATTCCGTCATAAGTGATCGACCTATGCCCCAAAGTGTTTTTGCTTCCTTCACTTCATGTAACATTCTGTAGACAAGACTATACAGAGCGCCACACTCCAGTAGCAAAGGTCACAACCATGCACCCACTGTGACTAGTCAAACGCGTGATCTTTTCGAGTTCTACCTCGCGGTTCTCCAACGTGGGGATTGGGCTGAGTAATGAAGACCCTGGCCTTCAACGTTACATTTGCTAAAAACTCGCCAGACAATCTTTGAGAACATATGTCCACTGACAGCTACGACCAGGGACCGACCCATTGTGGTCTTCTGGAAACCAGACCGAACGTTACAAATGTCGTCTTGGCCGAAACCGAGGTCGAAACTAAAAGCTTAACGAGACTTATTTCGAAACGCGTTTGCGCATATGTTCTGCGCACGTCAAAAATGATTTGGGGTGGGGGAAATATCAATAATTGTATATTTTAAAAAAATACAAAATGGTATTATCATGAATTTTAGTAGACAGACATCCAATGATTACTTTGGCTTTTACCATTATAAAGTAATTTAATGTTGCTAAAATTGAAAATTTAAAGTGGTTAGGGTAAATGACAATTTCTGACTTATGGTTGTTATTTTTTTTGTTTTTTTTTGGGGGGGGGGGGGGGGGGGGCCCAATTCATGCGGAATAGACCCTTTAATTTTATAATTTAATTACAACAATACCTAGACATATTTGGTATCAATCGAAAGCGGAGCCTATGACATTGTTTAATGGTACGGTCCACTGAAATGTCCAGAAATAAGTTTTAAAGGAACTCTTTGTTCCGCTTACCCACACATCTCTTTTGAGACCGGTGTTTTTATTGGTCGATACTAAAATTTTTAATTTATCGGCAATTATTATTGATGTGCTAATTTTAGATTTGACCCAGATTAAACAAATGTTGAACAAATGTTTAGCATGATAATACAGTAGTCACACTACCTAATTACTATACAAACCTGTGACGCATGCACACGTTTGTGTAGGCTTATGATTTAAATTAAAAGCTATTTTATGACTTTTTTTTTTTACAAAATTGAAATAAATAATTCATATTTTTAATATGACTAAAGGGTTTCACTATTGTATTTCTTAACATGTGTGTCCATACACGAGGCTAATTTTGTAGAATCTTTTAACATTTCATTTCATCAATGACAATGTTTATCAGCATGATGATGATCAACTGCAATAAATCAATGACTTGAACAACCAAGGTACCCGATTTTTAAATTTTTTCCAAACAATAATATAAATGTTACCATCCCCTAGGATTTGATTTTCTTTCTTGGCCCTTGACAACATTTAGGAGCGTGATAATGATGACTCCAAAGAATGGGACGACTGAAGGAATTGATCAAACCTAGGGTTCAGAAATTTTTATTTTGAAAAAATTAAAATAAATATGATAAATTAAAAAAAAAAAATATTACCCGCAGATAACATACGAGTAGTCATCTTACCCGCAGATAACAGACCAGTAGTCTACTTACCTGATGATAACATACGAGTAGTCTACTTACCCGCAGATAACATACGAGTAATCTACTTACCTGCAGATAACATGCGAGTAGTCTACTTACCCGCAGATAACATACGAATAGTCTACTTACCCGCAGATAGCATGCGAGTAGTCTACTTACCCGCAGATAACATACGAATAGTCTACTTACCCCCAGATAGCATGCGAGTAGTCTACTTACCCACAGATAACATACGAGTAGTCTACTTACCCGCAGATAACATATTTTAAAATGAACTGAAAAACGAACATTATTAATATAAGAATTTTCTTAGTTTGACAGTTTTGCACCCCCCCCCCAACCCCCAATAGTTGCTGCATTACATAAAAAAAGAAAAACATCTTTAAATACACAATGGCACGTAATTACATACAAACATTTAAAAAGTGACAAAACTAATTAAAAATTAGAATTTAAGGTTGTTGCCTAATCATAATGTTTTCATAGAAACATGGGAGATAAAAGGTGGGGTGGGGAAGGGGGGGGCGCTCTGGATGACAATTTTTTCTCTATATTTAGGGGTGGCATGTTCTGCCAACTTCACATTTTTTGGGGGGAGGGGGGGAAGGGGAGGAAAAGATCTTGGCCCACCCCGGGGCGACACTAACACTAGCTACGCCACTGCGCTGAGAGGTCACCATGTAGATCGTAATTTGATAGATTGTTAGAAACACAATGTTGAGAGTGGAGAGTGATGCTTTTAGTGTTCAATGCTTAGAGTTTTCGAACAAAGCGAAGTGACGCATCGATTTTTCTCTTCTGTCTACGCTAAATGTTGCAGAGATAAATATTGGTCACGTGGTAGCATAGAGTTACAACGGTTTCTTATTTTGAAATCCCAATCTGGCCAATAAAAATGCACGGATTCACGGAAAAATCTTTGAACACTAACACCGACGGCCTAACCGATCAATAGTTCTAATTAGACCATTGCCATGTCACCTTCTGATGTCGCGGCCCAGTCAATATGACAGCAAACGTTCCGTCATTGTGGCCCGGGACTTATTAGGGAAATGAATGCTGTTTGCGTTGCTCTCAGGTCAGGCCCGAGATGGTACCGGGGACATAAAGCTGTTTCATGTTGCGGAGCAGCACCGAGAAACACTCAATAACATGTCTTTTGTTGTTGTGGAATTCCTCGTTAAGCTTGTGTCATCACTTTAGAAGGATTTTAAAAGTCTTATAACGTTCTCTCTATAAGCATTCACCGTTTTAAAAACTGTGTGTGTGTGTGTGTGACAATAATTTATAACAGTGAGACACAACTTTAAAATATATTAGAATACTAACTTTTAAAATAATATGTTAAAAATATATTTGTGTGATTGCCCTGAAGTGAAAAATATCGTTTGAATTTATGTGAACATTTTTACTCTAATCTCCGATTGGACAACACCTTGCCCCTAAATATAAGAGATAAGTACACACAGAACACATAAAGATGTTTGTAAACATAATTATAAAAAAATAAAACCAATATATAATAGTATTGTTTTCTCTTTAAAAAAAAGTATTTCAAAATAAGAAAAATGAGGGGTACGGAGTGATGACCCATTTTACAGAGTGATGACCCATGGTACTGAGTGATGACTCAGGGTACTAACTGATGACCCATGGTACTGAGTGATGACCCATGGTACTGAGAGATGACCCTTGGTTGAGCCTGAAAGCGAATGTGAGACAGTGTTTCAACAGTGACTAGTCAAAAACATTGAATGCATCTGTCTGCGTGTTTTAATGTTAGATTTCATCTGAAACCCTATGAATATATTCAAGTGACTCTAACAGGTGAGCTAAATTTAATGCATATATGATTTTTACCCACCTTAGATATAAAGCAAGCCCTTGTAGGCAAATGGTTGCTACATTTCGTTTCCCTTCACTTGATCTTAAAGCTGAGTATGTGATATCAACAAATACATAAATATAACAATACTACCTAGACAAGGCAGACATTTTTTTACTGGGTCGAAATGTGTTAGACTTACATTCAGGAAAATGACTTCGAACAAACTCTTCTTTTAAAAGTGCCTGATATTCAGTAGCAAGGGTTAGCGCCACCAGTGGCGGGTCAGCCTTTTTTTTATTCCGCCCCCTAGATTTATAGAGAAAAAGTGTCACCCGGGGGGGGGGGTGGACCATCCCCACCAACCCACTCTTCCTACGCCTGCGGCAATATAAAAGGCCAATAATGAGGTTGATAGAAACTTTCGGTGACTCCATCCGCCCTGACTTCTGCACATGCGCCGAAGCTTTAATTGGAGGGCGCTTCAGTGCACTTTTTTTGTAGGCTTCCGGTACATGTCACGTGACGGATCTGCATCCACTCAGACAGGGAAATCTGGAAAACGTCTGTTTGATGGGTTGACTCCCCCCGTGATGGGTTGACTCCCCCCACCCCCCCACCCAATCTCGTCAAGTGACGTGCAGATATTGTCTCATTTCTAATGTGTAACTGTCATGGGATCTCTAACAATTCGGTAGACTAATGGGTCGCCAGCCGGTTTGTGGAAACGTAACAATTCGCGACTCTACCAGGCACGTGCTGATGGGAAAATAGTGTTATATATATATTGAAAAGAAAATCCTCTTTTTTCAAATTATTATTATATTTTTTAATCAAACAAATTCATCAGGGATTCTTCTGCCAACCCTCTTCTATATTCAGATTCAGATTGGTTCTTTTGGGTTTTCAGGGGATTTGCTATTTTAAAACAACATATCTTGAATCTGTAATGGATACGTTTTGACTTCCATTCCTTTATTTCTTCAGTAGATGGCATGCAAAGATAACAATCGTTCACAAAGAATACATCTTATCAACATCTTATCAACATCTTATCAACATTTCATCGACATCTTATCAACATCTTATCGACATCTTATCAACAGCATTACATTCAGAACAGACCTTGAAGTTGTCGGTGTCCTCAACAACACGTACCAAATAGAAGCAGAAAGGGACGAAAAGCCATTCAAAAGTTATGGTTGAAAGCTGGGTAACATTCAGTTGGGTAACATTCAGTTGGGTAATATTCAGTTGGGTAACTTTCAGTTGGGTAACATTCAGTTGAGCCACATTCAGTTTGGGTAACATTCAGTTGGGTAACATTCAGTTGAGTCACATTCAGTTGGGTAACATTCAGTTGGGTAACATTCATTCGGGTGTAATTCAATAGGGTAACATTGTGTTTAGAAACAATCAGTTGGGTAAAATTCTGTTGGATAACATTCGTAAAAACACAAGTGTCCTACAAATGAATGATGTGCTCGGAATATTAGTATTCATTCTTTAAAATAAAATGAATAGCCGGATAAAAAATGCCTTGATGTCACCCCACCCACCGCTGGGCCACCCACTGATGCTGATGTCACCCCACCCACCGCTGGGCCACACACTGATGCTGATGTCCCCACACACCGCTGGGCCGCCCACTGATGCTGATGTCACCCCACCCACCGCTGGGCCACACACTGATGCTGATGTCACCCCACCCAACGCTGGGCCACCCACTGATGCTGATGTCACCCCACCCACCGCTGGGCCACCCAATGATGCTGATGTCACCCCACCCACCGCTGAGCCACACACTGATGCTGATGCTTATTAAATCTCTAGTATTACATCTCCAAATTCATCATCCCACGGCAACGACTCAAAGAACAAGTAAAATCAAGGATGGTATTTATCATATGTGAACTAGAGAATGCATCAGAAATAGTTTATACTATTTGTTTACCAGTCAGTGACGCAGTAGTGGGCGGACCACCCTAGGGTGGCAATTTTGTAATATAGAGGGGCGTCACTTTCGACTAACTGCCGATTTTTACGGCAAAAATCTTCCCCTGCTTCGACCCCTGGAAGCCGTAGGCCCAGCAATGCCACTGACACCTATCTCGAACACTCCTGGCCCATGCCTTCCAGTTTCAATTGCTATTGATTTTGTTACCGAAGCTCCATTACTCCGTATTCCCTGATTAATGGTTTACGTGCGAGTTGAAGTCAGTTTCCCCATGAACAAGATCTCCACTAATGTCCACAGTTGAAACAATGGGTAAGCGGCTTAGCACATCTCCTGGGTGTTGGGAGACTGGCGAACCTCTTGGCTTTGCGGTTTGACCTTTTAATAAAACCCCGCTTATTAAGAAATTCTTTTATGTTCCTGGCCGAATGTTTCGACAAGAAATTATGACGGCAATTTGATATATGTTTATTTGATTATGTGTATGTGATTATGTGTATTTAATTACCTGTATGTGATTCTGTGTATTCGATTCCGTGTATTTGATCCAAGAGGGTGATAGGCAAAAGATCCGTCCGGGGTAAAGCCTCAACTTAGGTGCAATCTTCCCTTTTATGCTCATAAAATGCATGAAAAAGGATGATTTTGGCGGCCCCTGAAGATGGCGCCTGGGGTGCGTGTGTCACCTTCGCCCCCTGCCCCAGCTTCCAATAAATGTCAACATTCAAGAGAGGATTAACGGTAGATGGTGCTGCCAGTGGTCAAAGCCAACCGGACCTGGTGGAGTGTTGTGAGTGACAGGGTCAAGTGATCTCAATGCTGTTCAAGATGAACTTCTGCCAGCAATATTTCCCCAAGCTGTTGCACATTGCTAGGAACTTTCAAATATCCCTTATCGCTATTGGTTTTCTTTGTTCCTGTCTTATCAAGAGAACAAAAAAAAAAGACAGAAATAATGTGTGCGTAAATGTGGCAGTAAAAATCGAGCTTTATATTGTGTGACCATAAAGTCTGTCAATGTTAGGAAATAGAGTGGGTAGTGTCATGATTGGGACAAGCTGAATGTGTGCGCATTGGATAGGATTCTGTTGACAATAACTCTGGTGTTCATGATCGAAAGCAGTTTTTCCCAATGTGGGGCAATGGCCCCCACTCGGTTGAACGTGGGGCAATGGCCCCCACTCCGTTGCAATGTAAATATCAAATTTTATTTTGGAAGGGGGGATTTACAAAGGGCGACTCAAGAAGAATTTTAACCTCTATTCTATTTAGTAAATTTATTGCAGAGCAAATAGATATTTCAATTTGTGTACATTTTACGATGCACTGTTTTATCAAGAAGTCTAAACGAAGCTGTGAGATTTAATTCTTTTGACGGTAGCATGGAGACCTCTTTTTTTTATTTAGCTGTCCTCTGTCAAGAAAAGGGATCATTGAAGCTGTACAGATAGCCCAGGTCGGGCGTGAAAAGTAGAATTTTATAAAATACTGATCTACAACAACGTTCGTGGTCACCACTTGTGTTTATGAGGTGCATCAATGTTCCCCAGTCACCACTTGTGTTTATGAGGTGCATCAATGTTCCCCGGTCAGCTCTGGTGTTTATAAGGTACACCAATGTTCCCCAGTCACCACTGGTGTTTATGAGGTGCATCAATGTTCCTCGGTGACCACTTGTGTTTTTGGGGCACACAAATGTTCCCCGGTCACCACTGGTGTTTTTGGGGCACACCAATGTTCCCCGGTTACCCCCATGTTTATGAACGCCATGAAAGTATCCCTGTGAGACTCTGACGTCCTCTTGAAGCAAACACCATGGGATGACAGATCAATAGCTGTGATAAAAGCCCATGAATATTTGATCTGAGTGCCCAAATGATGGCACCGTTATATTTGTTGGGGACACAACTACAATGTAGTCCTCATGCACTCTCTGCCTGTCTTTAGAATGTTTTCATTTGTCTTTATGGCCCCTCATTTGTCTACAATCTGTCCATCACAAGAAGCTATTCGTCTAAAATTTTATTTATCTGAGAGGATAGTCTCTCTACATGGCTCAGCCTGTCAGTCCATCTCTCTTTCACTCTCTGCTTCTTTCTCTCACTCACTCTCACTTTCTCTGTGTCTATCTCCCTTTCTCTCTGTGTGTCTCTCTTTCCCTCTCTCTGCCTCACTCTATGTCTGTCTCTCTCTCACCCCATCTCTCTCTCTCACTCTCTCTCTCTTTTCTGTTTTTATCTTCTTTTTTCTAATTCGTTTCCAGTTGCAAATTAACACTAGCATTGATTTTAAAGGTTATGTGTATTTAGTGATAAGTGCAGGGGTTCTTAAACGTGTTTGTGTTTCATGTACCCCTCTGCCAGTCATACGAAGGCTAGGGACCCAGGGAAGTTTGTGCTTTGCCGACCTAGACGAGAACTCAAAAATACCGCCCCTTCCTCAACTTTGTTTGCTCGGTTGCTCAATTTTTTCGCTTTTTCATTTCCAATTAAGATAATTGTCCGCCCTTTTTGCCGCCCCCAAATCTGTGCAGCCCTTAGCGGCCGCCCAGTCTTGACTAATGGAAGAAACGGTCCAGTACTGACCACTTTTTCGATAAAAAAGTCTTTAGATGCCATTAATAACATCACAAAGGAAAGTAGCTTACGGACCCCGTGACAAGGTTTCATAGACCCACAAGGTGTGAGATGACCACAGGTTAAAAGTCCCTCATCTAAGTTTCGTAGGCCCACTCATATGAATTAGAAGGGAATATTTGTCTTGACTGTTTTAAGCAAAAGAAAGAATCAAGAATTTGATGTCTAGACAGCGATTGCAAAACCGATTGTAACAACAATTTTTTTTTTCTAAATAAAGACACACACAAAAAAAAAATAAAAAAAATTAGACTAATATTGCCCAGTGCATTTTTGTAAAAAAAAAATAAAAAATAAATCCTGCCTTCTTTTTCCCCGCTGAGCTCAGATAAATGCTGTGTGCCAGTCACAGATCAGACTGAGAGAAATGCTGTGTGCCAGTCACAGATCAGACTGAGAGAAATGCTGTGTGCCAGTCACAGATCAGACTGAGAGAAATGTTGTGTGCCAGTCACAGATCAGACTGAGAGAAATGTTGTATGACGGTCACAGATCAGACTGAGAGAAATGTTGTATGACGGTCACAGATCAGACTGAGAGAAATGTTGTATGACGGTCACAGATCAGACTGAGAGAAATGTTGTATGACGGTCACAGATCAGACTGAGAGAAATGTTGTATGACGGTCACAGATCAGACTGAGAGAAATGTTGTATGACGGTCACAGATCAGACTGAGAGAAATGTTGTATGACGGTCACAGATCAGACTGAGAGAAATGTTGTATGACGGTCACAGATCAGACTGAGAGAAATGTTGTATGACGGTCACAGATCAGACTGAGAGAAATGTTGTATGACGGTCACAGATCAGACTGAGAGAAATGTTGTATGACGGTCACAGATCAGACTGAGAGAAATGTTGTATGACGGTCACAGATCAGACTGAGAGAAATGTTGTATGACGGTCACAGATCAGACTGAGAGAAATGTTGTATGACGGTCACAGATCAGACTGAGAGAAATGTTGTATGACGGTCACAGATCAGACTGAGAGAAATGTTGTATGACGGTCACAGATCAGACTGAGAGAAATGTTGTATGACGGTCACAGATCAGACTGAGAGAAATGTTGTATGACGGTCACAGATCAGACTGAGAGAAATGTTGTATGACGGTCACAGATCAGACTGAGAGAAATGTTGTATGACGGTCACAGATCAGACTGAGAGAAATGTTGTATGACGGTCACAGATCAGACTGAGAGAAATGTTGTATGACGGTCACAGATCAGACTGAGAGAAATGTTGTATGACGGTCACAGATCAGACTGAGAGAAATGTTGTATGACGGTCACAGATCAGACTGAGAGAAATGTTGTATGACGGTCACAGATCAGACTGAGAGAAATGTTGTATGACGGTCCCAGATCAGACTGAGAGAAATGTTGTATGACGGTCACAGATCAGACTGAGAGAAATGTTGTATGACGGTCACAGATCAGACTGAGAGAAATGTTGTATGACGGTCACAGATCAGACTGAGAGAAATGTTGTATGACGGTCACAGATCAGACTGAGAGAAATGTTGTATGACGGTCCCAGATCAACCTAACACGATTTGTCTGAACGTTAAAAAAATGCACGTAGGAAGGCGCGTGCATGCGTCAACAAGGAAGCGTCAGCGGCGTCTCTACGTGAAGATCGCCGGTAGGAAGTTGTAGAAACGAACTTCAAAAATAATGTATTTTTTAAACTTGAAGAAAAAAATATTAACCGAAGTTTGGCATGATGAACTGAATTTGTTTCCGTCTCAAATGTTTAAATAATCTCAATGAATGTGTTAAGAAAACATTTGTGATTTTTTAAAAAAAAATGATAAAATAAGAACATTCCAAACATTTACGGCCTGTTCAGAAAGTTATCACTTACGAGAATATTCCTCATCCTCCTCATGTCCCTTAGTCCTTGAACCGTTGGGGCGCCACAGATGATATGTGAACCCCTTGTTTCCTTGTACGTGGCCGTACCATTGTGATTTGCGTTTTTTCACAGTCACCAGTAGGTCATCGTACTCTCCAATTGCCTGACGAACCCTTTCTTTCACTGTATCAGTGGAGATATGGTCCCTATAGCAGAGGCCAAAAACGCTTCTGAAGCATCTCATCTCCATCGCCATTATTTTCCTTTCAAGATCGGCTGTTAATGTCCCGGATTCGCAGGCATACAGGAAAATGGAGAGGACTAATGAGCGCATCAGCCTGATTTTGGTGCTGTGGGCTATATTTTTGTCATTCCATATTTTCTTGAGCTTCTTTAGTGCTGTTGTAGTCTACTCAATCCTGGACATCAGTTCGGGCTTGAAGCCTTCTTCTGAGACTATTGCTCCTAGGTATTTGAAGCGGCCGACAGTCTCTAATCTTTCCTCCCCGACCTTAAATTCAGTGGTGATGCCTGCAGTATTATTTGTCATCAGTTTTGTCTTTTCGGCCCTGATTAGCATGCCGTGGGACGACATTATGAGAATATTGTAAGGGCATAACAAACTTTATGATATACTTTTATGGACTTTGGGAACACTCCGTGGATGCTACTTGGGTGGCCTCCTTTCCAATTATGACTTTTATTGTGTTTGAAAAGTAAATCACTTTTAATTATTCTCTTTAGCGAAATAGCAGTCCAGGTTCTTTCCATCCAAATAATTTATAGCAGAGCTCCGCAACATTTTTTCTCTAATGGCACACCTAGGCAGTTCCCAAAATGTTGCGGCACGCCACAAGTAAAAAATGATACAAAAAAAAACTGGAAACATTTGAGATTATTTTGCTGAGCATATAGACGTTTCATATTGAATCAAATATCCCATGAAGCAACTAGAAGTTCACTTTAAGTCCACCGCTTGTCATGTTGATGTCTTTGAAGTTCAATTCCATCGTACTACCATTTCTTAATTCCAGCAGAGCCGTTCTTAGGATTTGGGGGGCCCTAGGCATGGAGCGTAGGTAAGGGGGGCAAGGAAGTGGCGTCCGGGGGCGGAGCTGAGGAGAAAACACCCTCCCCCACTGCGACACCTCCATTCTGCCTTTGTCACTGTTTCCTCTTTGCGCGCGTGTAACCACTAAGCATATTGATAATTCCGCCACTAGAGAAAATGTGTACTTCTGAAATATATGGACTTATAAGTTGTAGGTTACAACAAAAAATACGCCTGGCGGGGCCCCCTTGGCAGTGGGGCCCTAGGCGGGGCCTAGTTTTCCTATCCCTAAGAATGGCTCTGATTTCAGCAATTCCCGATGAACTTTAAGGGAATGAAGCTCTGTATTGATTTCTATACGTATTATATAATGCTATCGGAGCCCATTATATAGCTTAGTTTATCTCAATGTATTTCAGATGCGTAAATTGATAACGGAAATGAGCAACAACAAGTATGGGGAAACGTGAAAAAAGAGGACGCAGGAAAGCAACGAACGTGTCGGCAAGAAGCCTTCTTCAGCGAATAATAACGTTAAGACAATTTAAAAAAAAAAAAAAAAAAAAAAAACAAAAACATAGCACCACTATAATAAAAAAAAAAAGATAAAAAAATAAAAAAAAAAAAAAAAAAAAAAAAAAAAAAAAAACTTAGCTGCAATGTAGTATCCGAGAGGACAGCAAGAAGGTCTTAGAAAGAAAAAATGAGGTGAGAGTAACCTGGTTGCAGTCTCTCTCCCTTACTGCCAAGTAAAAATCCATTACACTATATCTCTTTGTGATAGGACCCATGTTTGTTTCCGAGGTATATCTCTTAAAAGATCTTTTTCGTAATTTTGTTTGCCAAAAGTCGTTTGCCTGTTTTAGCCCGTTTAATTTAGCGGTGCATTGAAGCAATGCTTATTCCGAGAATTTTTAAAAAAAAAAGAAGAAGACACAATTAGATAAGATTCTTTTATTGATCCAAATAAATGGAAATGTTTTTTGACTGCATTATACATTTGAGCACATAAATAAAACAATTTGAAGACAAGACATTTATAATAAATTATCTCAAACAGCCATTCAGTGAGTTCTCTTAGCCAAATCGGGGACTTATTAGTTCTCATGAAGATGTGTGACCTCAGAGGGAGCACGCCGGTAAATTCGTACAGATTGGAATTATCTTAGTGGAGCTTGTGTTGGTCAGGTTGGTTAAGATTGATGACCAAAGTTCCGGAACCCATAGTGGAATTTAAATTACAATCTTGCCCCAACGTTATATAGGCGCCGTGACGTGATCATGATTTATATTAGACACAGTATTTTCATGGCATATATTTAAAATCATTCGTGCAAATACATGCTTTTGTTTTAATGTTTATGACACTGAAAAATGATTTGTTCGTCAACCAAATGTTCATCTGGCAATAGTTCATCTGAAAATAGTTCATCAGACAATAGTTCATCTTCACATAGTTCATCTGACAATAATTTATTTAAAAATAGTTCATCTGACAAAAGTTCGTCTATCGAGAGTTCATATAGATTTTTTTGCCATCAATGATTCTCGGCGAATAAGCATTAGTAGTGTGTCATATTTGTTTTACAAAATGGTAACATTTTCTTGGCTACACCACCGCACCATGCACCAGGCATTAACCTGAGCTACACCACCGCACCATACCACAGGCACTATCCTGAGCTACGCCACCGCACCATATCACAGGCACTATCCTGAGCTACGCAACTACACCCTACCCCAGGCACTAACCTGAGCTACGCCACTACACCCTACCCCAGGCACTAACCTGAGCTACGCCACTACACCCTACCCCAGGCGCTAACCTGAGCTACGCCACTTCGCCCTACCCCAGGCGCTAACCTGAGCTACGCCACTTCGCCCTACCCCAGGCGCTAACCTGAGCTACGCCACTTCGCCCTACCCCAGGCGCTAACCTGAGCTACGCCACTACGCCCTACCCCAGGCACTAACCTGAGCTACGCCACTGCACCATACCCCAGGCGCTAATCTTAGCTACGTCACTGCACCGTACCCCAGGCAGTAAATACGCCACTGCACCCTACGCCAGGCGCTAACATGAGCTACGCCACTACACCCTACCCCAGGCGCTAACCTGAGCTACGTCACTGCGCCCTACCCCTACCAATGCAACCACCCCTCTCAGGTTTGGTCTATATTCTTTCTGTGCAACACATTCCGTGTCCCTCCATAGAACTGTGTGAGACTAGCATATTGTACGCCACTGTGTGACTTCAATTCTTGCCAGTACAGCAGTTCACATGTTTTATTCATCGACGTCATAAATTTGCTGGTTCTCTGCGTGTGTGTGTTTGTCTCCCCCTATCTCTCCATGTATCTGCTGCAAGCATCGCGGTCACAGATTGTTTTCATAGGCTTTGTACAGTGGTCGGATTATCGACTGGTTTGTGCTATCAATTGTTATCTGTGTCTATTTATACATCTGTAATCTACAGGTGATGGTACAAATTATTATCTGTCGGTAACTCTGTCATCTAGACTTTTTGGTTTTCCCTTTTTTTAATACTACTCTCTACAAATAGAACCTTGGGTTGAGGGAATGACTTAGTCTGCTACATATGTAAGTAAGTTACACACATCTTTGAGGTAATTCTCTTACTATACACATGTATTCTTGGCCTGGGAAATTCTCTGACTCTTCTAATACGTTCTTGGCGGGATGAAACACTCTTCCACTATTATTTCTGTTAATATCTACACTCGCCACAAATACACAGCATACATTATACTTACAGGGTGTAGAGTTATAATCGAATACATAATGACATCGAAGTACCATCTGGCATATAATATTTCCCCTAATCTCTGCTCATCCTAGCGGCCAATCGCGTCTCATATATCAACTACCAAAGTTAGACGGCCCGAGAGAGCGGTCAGGGGACGGCAGCCGTGGCTCTAGCCCTCGTACTTCAAGCACGAGACGAGCGAGAAAAGAAGTTCCAATGACGTCATTTACATGATGAACTCGGATCAGAAACGGATTCATCTTTGTTTAAATGAATCTCTATCAGGAGCGTTGGATGGCGTTTCAAATTTTTTTTTGGTCCAATGGTTCTGGTTGTTTTGATTTTGAGTATTTTTGATAAACCTTGAGATCATCAATGTCTCTGGTTCGATTGAATGTTCTGACAATATATTCAATTGAATGAGAGGTTGTTAACAATCACGTTATGAAAAACACATAGACGCTTTGCCACCAAGAAGCAAAGAATTAGATCTCTCGGTATATGACATTTTGCATATTTTAGTTGTCTGCATTTTTTTGTTTTTTGCCTGAGGTTTAAAATGATAGAGTAATATATAATATAATAAATTATTGTGTTTCTCTTAATCGCTTAATCTGTGTTAAAAAGTGTTATCCCTTTGTGGAGATTGTGGATCTTAGTGAAGAATTTGATGATCAGGATCTTTCTAAGGCGTGCGTTTATGAAGGTCTGTACTTTCTGCGTAATGCTCGCTGTATTTTTCCAAGTTTCTGATACAGAAGCACTGTTTTGACATTAGTGTTAACGATTCGGACTTTGGTTTTCAGCTTCAGCTCCTTCGTTTCCCATATTTTCTTCAATAGCACAAATGCTGATCTAGCATCTTCCAATTCTGGCCTTCAAACCCCCCTCGGACCCGCCCTTTATGTTGATGGTGCTGCCTAAGTATGTGAAGACCTCCACATCTTCCAGTGCCTTTCCTGCCAGAGAGATGTGCTCTTGGTTGGCTGAGTTTACCTTCATGATCTTCGTCTAGCTTTTATTTACAATGAGTCCGAGCTGTGCTGAAATAGTGGCTATGACTTTTCTCTTTTCCTGCATTTGTTGCTGGTTGTGTACAGTTAATTTTTATTAAATGCCGGCTTCTCCTCGGTCCTAACTTTTCCTGGGTCCTAACTTCTCCTGGGTCCTAACTTCTCCTGGGTCCTAACTTCTCCTGGGTCCTAACTTCTCCTGGGTCTTAACCTCTCCTGGATCCTAAATTCTCCTGGGTCCTAACTTCTCCTGGGTCCTAACTTCTCCTGGGCCCTAACTTCTCCTGGATCCAAACTTCTCATGGGTCCTTAAATTCTCCTTGATCCTTAATTCTCCTGGGTCCTAACTTCTCCTTGATCTTAACTTCTCCTGGATCCTAAATTCTCCTGGGTCCTAACTTCTCCTGGGTCCTAACTTCTCCTGGGTCCTAAATTCTCCTGGGTCCTAACTTCTCCTGGGCCTTAATTTCTCCTGGATCCTAAATTCTCCTGGGTCTTTAATTCTCCTGGGTCCTAAATTCTCCTGGGTCCTAAATTCTCCTGGATCTTAACTTCTCCTGGATCCTAAATTCTCCTGGGTCCTAACTTCTCCTGGGTCCTAACTTCTCCTGGGTCCTAAATTCTCCTGGGTCCTAACTTCTCCTGGGTCCTAACTTCTCCTGGGCCTTAATTTCTCCTGGATCCTAAATTCTCCTGGGTCTTAAATTCTCCTGGGTCCTAAATTCTCCAGGGTCCTAACTTCTCCTGGGTACTAACTTCTCCTGGGTCCTAACTTCTCCTGGGTCCTTTTAATTCTCCTTGATCCTAAATTCTCCTGGGTCCTAACTTCTCCTGGGTCCTAAAATCTCCTGGGTCCTAACTTCTCATGGGTCCTAAATTCTCCTGGGTTCTAACTTCTCCTGGGTCCTAACTTCTCCTGGGCCCTAACTTCTCCTGGGTCCTAACTTCTCCTGTATCTTAACTTTTTCTGGGTCCAACTTCTCCTGGGTCCAACTTTTCCTGGGCCCAACTTCTCCTGGGTCCTAACTTCTCCTGGGTCCAACTTCTCCTGTGTCCCAATTCTCCTGGGTCCAACTTCTCCTGGGTCTAACTTCTCCTGGGTCTAACTTCTCCTTGGTCCAACTTCTCCTGGGTCCAACTTCTGTGGGCTAGGGAATTCTTAAGCATAATTTTTTGTTTTGTTTTAGTGTAGCCCTATATTATTCAATCAGTCATATGGGTCAATATTATTCAATCTGTCACATAGACCTAAATTATCCCAGTTGTCACATAGGCTTGTATTATTCCAGCTGTCACATAGGCCAGTATTATCCCAGTTGTCACATAAGCCTGTATTATTCCAGCTGTCACAAAAGTCTATATTATTCCATATGTATCTATGTGCCTTTATTAATCTAGATGTCCTCATCCTCATTCCCTTAGTCCTTGAACCATTGGGGCGCCACAGATGACATGTGAACCAGCCTCCTCCATTCCTCTCTGTCTTCAGCACTACGCACTGCATCGCCCAGTGTTAGTCCTGTCCACTCTTTGATGTTATCCTCCCACCTTTTTCTTTGTCTTACTCTTCTTCTCCCCCCTCTTGTGGTGCTCTGCAATATTTCTCTGGCAAGCCCTTGTTTCCTTGTTACGTGGCCGTACCATTGTAATTGGCGTTTTTTCACAGTCACCAGTAGGTCATCGTACTCCCAAATTGCCTGACGAACCTTTTCTTTCACTGTATCATCTAGATGTATCATCACATATGGCTATATTGTTCCATTTGTCCCACAGGTCTACAGTATTCCATTTGTCACATAGGCCAGCAGTGAGTCTATTGTTTTAGTGTAGGCATATAGTATTACCACCGTCACATAGGCCCATATTATACCAGTTGTCACATAAGCCTATATTATACCAGTTGTCACATAAGCCTATATTATACCAGTTGTCACATAAAATATTATACCAGTTGTCACATAAGCCTATATTATACCAGTTGTCACTTATGCGAGCAGTGAACTTATTTTGATTTTTTTCTAGTCTCCCGCTTTGTCCAAAGAAAATATCTCGGAACGTCTGGCCTATGATGACAACCCTATGACAACCCTATGATGACAACCCTATGATGACAACCCTATGATGATAACCCTATGATGACAACCCTATTATGACAACCCTATGATGATAACCCTATGATGACAACCTTATGATGACAAACCTATGATGACAACCCTAAGATGACAACCCTATGATGACAACCCTATGATGACAACCCTATGATGACAAACCTATAATGATAATCTTATGATGACAACCCTATGATGACAACCCTATGATGAATATCCTATGATGACAATCGTATGATGACAACCCTATGATGACAACCTTATGATGACAACCCTATGATGACAACCCTATGATGACAACCCTACGATGACAATCTTATGATGACGACCCTATGATGACAATCCCGAGTTGAAGTGTGTTTTTTCTAACTCGCTCTTTGCTTTGACCTAATATTTCAAGTTTAACTGGGTCAGAATAACAAACTAAATACATCTTATAGAAGTTATTTATTCAGTTAAAGTTCCACTAACTCACATTAAAGATGGGGTAATTGATAGAGAAATAAAACTATGCATTGCGTCTTTTGCACTGAAAATGAAGCCCACCAGGCCCGTTCTTAGGCATACGCTGACTACGCATCCGCGTAGGGCCCCGAACGTGAGGGGGGGGGCCGTGAGGCGCCCTCGATCCCCCGGTTTTTTTAAACTGGCATTGCAGCCGTCTGTGTCCCTCACGTTACCTTCCTCATCCTGAAATTTATCATTCTGAGTTGAATTCGGAGGCCGGCGAAAGGAAACAGCAGGGGGGGGGGAGCTTTGGAGGGTGGCAGACAGGAAATCGGGGGCTTGGCCGTGGGAATGGGAAAGAGGAAACATTGATGAAGGCAGAATGGAGGTGCCGCAGTGGTGGGTGGTGTTTTCTCCTCAGCTCGAGGGAGCTCCAGCCCCGGACCCCCCCTCCCATCCGGGGCCTCCAACCTACGCTCCATGCTTAGGGCCCCCAAACTCGTAAGAACGGCTCTGCGCCCACCCATAAAAAGAGCAAAACATTGCAATGCCATCAGGGGTGGACTGCCCTCCCCTTGCTACGCCCCTGCATGAAGCGGAATATAAAAGACACTGGTGTATGTTTCCTGAATTTCAGATTTGTGTGCGCCCCTCACTTTCTGCGGACACATTAACTAAAAGCCCTGCAGATTGACTAGACGTCTAATGTTCTGATGCACAGATTGACTAGACGTCTAATGTTCTGATGCACAGATTGACTGGACGTCTAATGTTCTGATGCACAGATTGACTAGACGTCTAATGTTCTGATGCACAGATTGACTAGACGTCTAATGTTCTGATGCACAGATTGACTAGACGTCTAATGTTCTGATGCACAGATTGACTAGATGTCTAATGTTCTGATGCACCGATTGACTAGACGTCTAATGTTCTGATGCACAGATTGACTGGACGTCTAATGTTCTGATGCACAGATTGACTAGACGTCTAATGTTCTGATGCACAGATTGACTAGACGTCTAATGTTCTGATGCACAGATTGACTAGACGTCTAATGTTCTGATGCACAGATTGACTAGATGTCTAATGTTCTGATGCACCGATTGACTAGACGTCTAATGTTCTGATGCACAGATTGACTGGACGTCTAATGTTCTGATGCACAGATTGACTAGACGTCTAATGTTCTGATGCACAGATTGACTAGACGTCTAATGTTCTGATGCAC
>CAXITT010000767.1:301272-313000 GCA_964033795.1 Lymnaea stagnalis | reverse complement strand
CCCCCCCCCCCCCCAAACTGCCTCACTCTATTTGTTCTGTGTGGTCCATGCCGACGTCTTTTGATTCCCCGAGCGCACGATTACCAAGGCGAAAAGCAGGCCTAACGAAATGTGACAAGTTCTGACATAACTCTACAATTAACCCCCCTTGCTATGAGCCGGCAATCAAACCCCACTCTCCCCTTCCCCCTCCTCCTGTCCACACTCCCGGCTATAGGACAGTCCATCCGGCTGAAGAAGCAGGAGTTTTTGCCCATGTTGATCTTTTTCGCCAAGAGTGCAGAAACAGAAAAACACTAACAGGCGTCACCATAGACGCAGTCAGCTCTTTTATTTATGACGTGGAATCAGTGGAATCATTGGAATCAGTGGAATCAAAGGAATCAGTATCAACACATCGGTTTTCTCTCTATTGTTTGTCAACTGAATGGAATTATGGAAAAGCGAAAAGTAAACATCTTAAAAATGTATCAATTAAGAGTAGACTCTATATTTCATCAGCTTAGTGGTTGCAAAACTGCTGAATTTTGGATATATTAAAAATAATAACACGTATGCTCATAAAAAAATTACATTTCAAAACATGATTTGTATAACTCTCATCTGTGATATTGTTTTAAAATCGACAGATGGTGTGGGAAATGTTTGGAAATCGAAAGGAGGTGCAGGAACAGTTTACAATTAAAAAAAAAAAAGAATGAGGCTGCTAAAGGGTTGAGAACCTCTGGGCTCTATAACCTATTCAGATATTTGCTTTTTTTTTTTCAAAAATGATAAGAGGTTTACATTATGTAGTGAAGAATCCGAAGGTCAGAAAGTCCGATTTACGAGCTACCATGCCCATGTTCAGGTCACATGACTTGATCCCATGTTCACGTGGTTTCCTGGCCAGGATGTAGGTCAGATGACTCCAGCTCAGGTCCTGATGACGACATCAGGGCATGAAGAAATAAGGATGCCACATATTCACGGATGAGGTCATTGAACATTCAAACCTTGGCTGTCCTGTCCCGTTGAGAACCACTGATGTAAGCCATGGCTGTCTTCGTCCCGGTGAGACCCACTGATGTAAGCGATGGCTGTCCTAAATGTGAGACCCGCTGATGTAAGCCATGGCTGTCCTAAATGTGAGACCCGCTGATGTAAGCCAAGGCTGTCCTAAATGTGAGACCCGCTGATGTAAGCCATGTCTGTCCTAAATGTGAGACCCGCTGATGTAAGCCATGGCTGTCCTAAATGTGAGACCCGCTGAAGTAAGCCATGGCTGTCCAAAATGTGAGACCCGCTGATGTAAGCCATGGCTGTCCTAAATGTGAGAGCCGCTGATGTAAGCCATGGCTGTCCTAAATGTGAGACCCGCTGATGTAAGCCATGGCTGTCCTAAATGTGAGACCCGCTGATGTAAGCCATGGCTGTCCTAAATGTGAGACCCGCTGATGTAAGCCATGTCTGTCCTAAATGTGAGACCCGCTGATGTAAGCCATGGCTGTCCTAAATGTGAGACCCGCTGATGTAAGCCATGGCTGTCCTAAATGTGAGACCCGCTGATGTAAGCCATGGCTGTCCAAAATGTGAGACCCGCTGATGTAAGCCATGGCTGTCCAAAATGTGAGACCCGCTGATGTAAGCCATGGCTCTCCTAAATGTGAGACCGCTGATGTAAGCCATGGATGTCCTAAATGTGAGACCCACTGATGTAAGCCATGGCTGTCCTAAATGTGAGACCCTCTGATGTAAGCCATGGCTGTGCTAAATGTGAAACCCGCTGATGTAAGCCAAAGCTGTCCTAAATGTGAGACCCGCTGATGTAAGCAATGGCTGTGCTAAATGTGAAACTCGCTGATGTAAGCCAAAGCTGTCCTAAATCTGAGACCCGCTGATGTAAGCCATGGCTGTCCTAAATGTGAGACCCGCTGATGTAAGCCATGGCTGTCCTAAATGTGAGACCCGCTGATGTAAACCATGGCTGTCCTAAATGTGAGACCCGCTGATGTAAGCCATGGCTGTCCTAAATGTGAGACCCGCTGATGTAAGCCATGGCTGTCCTAAATGTGAGACCCGCTGATGTAAGCCATGGCTGTCCTCGTCCCACTGAAACCCTATCCCCTCATTAGCCCCGTGGGGTGCTAACCTTGCGGAGGGAAACTTGCAACATCGTCAGCTAGCTTGGAGAATGGTGCGATCAATAGAACAGTCGAATTAATGGGACGATCCTCTTGTGTCGGGTCGG
This sequence comes from Lymnaea stagnalis, assembly GCA_964033795.1. Taxonomy (NCBI): domain Eukaryota; kingdom Metazoa; phylum Mollusca; class Gastropoda; family Lymnaeidae; genus Lymnaea; species Lymnaea stagnalis. The sequence goes on along the minus strand of CAXITT010000767.1, from coordinate 310,770 downwards.
AGACATCAAAGATAGGTGACAACTTTCTGTGGTGGGGAAAGAGACGGCTCAGAAACAGAAGAAGCTGGCTTTGGGCGGAGATCTGTATGAGCGGGAGAGTGGATCTAGCTGTGGGGCAAAAAGCCGCATTCCTGGATCCACCCTTTAGTAAACCCCCCCCCCTTAGTCACCCCCCCCCCCCCCCCCCCCCCCCCGCCCCCCAACCAGCTATTCACATGAATACTTTCCTGGATAAGAATAAGATTTAAAGCTCATAACAAAACCGTATTATAAAGACTTCAAGTTATAAACTTGTTCAAAGGTGGTGGCCCGTTGTTATTCCCATGTTGTCTCCTTTGAGTCATATTTTTGTAACCACCTGTGACCATTAAGATTGATTATATGATCGATATCGTCGATAGATTGGATCCAATGTCACTATGACAGTATTTTGCGCTTGTTTTCCTTCTGGTCAGATGTGTTGCGGTCAGCTCCAGACTTGGGAATAATGTTATTTTTTAAAGTCGTCAAAAGCCTCATCTGTATTTTAACAACTTGGCAATGAGTCTTGTAGAAATGATCTATTTTTATTCATAGCTTTATTGGGGTACAGGTTCAGTGTTTCATGTACCTTCTAAGGCACACCGCAGCTCAGCAGTTCTCGGAGTATATTCTATGCTGCATATGAATCCTAAATGTAGATCGCATAATGAGTGATCGTGGGACAGGACCCCACCTCGCTGACAGATGTACCCAACGACTCCGTAGTATTGCGCCAGATGAGCAGTGTCCCGTTTCGAAACACTTAAGAAGATATCACCACAAAGGTTCGGAGGACTTTGCTACCACCGCCATTTCGCTTTGTGCAATCACACAAAACCGGGAGAATTCTGAAAACAAACTGATCCGGATTTATGGAACCTTGACACCACATAGTATGAACGTCATGTTTTCATTCACTTGTTAAACCTTTTCCCCGCCTTAAGCGGACTTAATTTTCTTCCATTACCACCCATTTTGATTGTGTTTAATCTCTCGACTATTTATGAGAAGTCCCATTCCTCTTTTTGAAGAATGCATTATTAGACAGTATTTGTTCTACACCCAGGTTTTTTAAACATGAGGTGTCAGATGGTCCGTGAACAGCGTCTACTTTATAGTTTTATTAAATATGAATCATAAAAACTTTATTCTAAAAATGGGTTTAGCGCTTTCGTCTGACTGGCAAAGGGCTCCAGGGCTTTCGTCTGACTGGCAAAGGGCTCTAGGGCTTTCGTCTGACTGGCTAAGGGATCCTAGGCTTTCGTATGACTGGCAAAGGGTCCATGGAACACAAAGGATAAGAGCCGCTGATCTACACACTGTTCAAATCTTTAAAAAATTAGTATAGAAAAAAAAAAACTGTACCATTAAAGCGGATGTGTCAAACTCAAGGCACGCGGGCCACATCCAGCCCGCGGAACAATTATATCAGGCCCGCGAGGTCTTGACCGGCGTACAATTATATCCAAGTAAATGGTGTTTCCCAATGCACACTTTGCTGAAAAACCTAGCTTACTTCGCACCGAGTTCGCTTTAATGACTCTGAAGCATATAAATGTAATTTCGAGCTGTTTCGTAACCCATTCGTCATAGACGTGGAAACTGCACCTGTAAATGTGCAGATGGAGCTAATAGAGCTGCAGGGTAATGGGACACTAAAGGCAAAGTACGACACATATCTGTGTGAGCTTCTGTTTTCTGTGATGAGAATTAACAATACATCAAACAGGGGTCGTCTCAATGATGAACACGTGCAGTCCATCATGAGAATCTCAATGACACATAACGTTGCTCCCAACATAAACAAATTTACTTGTTTTTTTAGCCAAGATAATGTGCCAAACGTCCAGCTCTGACAAATTGTCATAAGAATGAAAATGGCTATGCCAATGATTTTTAATTATTAAAACTTTTTTTCTGATTTCATTTGTATAAATGTTTCTAAATAAAGATTATTTTACCGCTTATTGAATGTGTATCCTGTTCGGCCCGCAACCTTATATGTGATTTGAGTTTTTGCCCGCCGAGCGATTTACTTTGACACCCCTGCATTTAATGTATCTTTTCCTTCACAAATGTGATGGATGTTAACAGAAGTGAACTAAGAGAAATGAGACACCATAAAAGAAGAACAGAGTAAGAGCGATGGACGTGAATCAAGAGTGACCAAACATGAACAAGGTATCTGACTATCTAGAAGAGATAAAACACAATGGCTAATGGGTCTTCTTTGTTCATCTGTGATATCAGTTGTCTTAGTCAGGTTCTGTGATCTCACTACAATCACCGGGGTACAATCAGCACTTGTATCATACAGTCAGCATTTGCATCATATAATAAGCATTTGTATCATACAGTCAGTATTTGTATCTTACAGTAAGCATTTGTATCATATAATAAGCATTTGTATCATACAGTCGGCATTTGTATCATATAATTGGCATTTGTATCATGCAGTCAGTATTTGTATCATACAGCTACATTTGTATCATACAGTCAGCATTTGTATCATACAGTCAGCATTTGTATCATAAAGTCAGCATTTGTATCATACAGCCAGCTTTTTTATGGTACGGCCCATGGGGAAATAACTAATGGGCTGGGCTCTGTGAGCAAAGAGTGATTTTGAGTTTGTAATTGACGAATTTGGTCTAATGACAACATGACAGCCCAGTTAATTTGTCAACAAGACAGCCATGACAGTGTGTCAACATAACAGTTGGCCAGTGCTTCAACATGACAGTCGGTAACGTATGTCATCATGCTATCCGGACCAGTATGACACTATGACAACACGGACAGTTTAACACTATAACAACAGGGACAGTATGACAGACGGGATATAATGAGACTATGAACACACGGACAGTATAACACTATGACAGTAGTGACGGTATGACAGCAGAGATAGCATAACAGTATGACAAGAGGGACGGTATGCATCGTGGCAATAAAATGACAGGGGCAACAGGATCATGGCACCAGAGACAGCCACGGTATGAAACATTGACCCCATGGATAGCTCAGCAATATGACAGTAGGGACAGCTTGTCAGCACGGATTGCTCGCCAGCACGTACACTGACCTTTGTTTTTTTCTATCGATCCTTGCATACATTAAGTCATTTTTATTCAACCCCCCCCCCCCAACACGCCCGGTCGTGTCTGTTATCAATATTTAAAAGACGCATGCTCAAACCTTAATCATAAATTATTTCTCGATTCTATTCACTTGCTGTCACAAAAAGATGTCGTGACATTTTCAGCAGAATGTTACACATCGTCTTAATATCGTTACAGATGAATACAATAATCGGATCTTATGAATAGTCTCCCAACACACCCCTTAAAATGTATGACATTGTTTACTTTTTAGAAGGAAAAAAAATGTATTACTGCAGATGAAAGGAATGAAATGAAAGTAAGATATGGTCTTGTCGTATTTACAATGGTCCAAGTTCTGATACTCCTTTCAATCGCCCGCATCGCATGCGTTTGCCCAAACTTTTTAGCATATGGCAGTTAAAGTTATATTTCAATGATATTTGCGTTGTTGGTTTCGTCCGACAACACATTTCCTTGACACTCAACAGATTGATAGTAGGACAGTGGCGGTGAGTACCGGGTAGATGGGACTCGCTAACCTTGGACGGCAACCCATCTAAGAGAAGGAAACTCTGAAATCAAACCCGGAGATGGAGTCCCGAAAGGCGAATAACATTGATACAATGAAACATTCCGACAACTCCTGCGAGGCCACTGGTGCCAAGCTGTATCATCCAATGATGTTCCCTTGGGTTATCCAGCGGCGTGGAGAGAGGCGATTTGCTGTTGGGAACCAGCTTATAATCCTTGAAGTATAATTCCAGGCCATGTGGATTTCGTCCTCCGAAGCCCACTCCATCGTCAAATTGTGACGGACGGATGCCAGCAAAAAAAAGTGGCGGTGAACAGCAAATCTCAAAGGGTTTCAAAGTCTTGTATTCATACAATTAAATGTCTTGAAAGTAACGGGCGGTAAAAACTGAGATAACTCTGTTTTACTTTGGTGCACATGCATCTGGACACTAGAGGCGATCAGAGCCTGGGAGTTCCCGATATTATACAAATGAAAGGTTGAATCTGGCCGTGCCCCAAACGTTTGTTTCACTGAATGTTTTGAACATTTCCGGAACATTGCCATAGTAACACTTTCTTTAAGAAGCTAGGCCAAAAAAAAAAAAAATAACAAAAATGAAAAAAGACAACAAAAAACATGGGAGCTGATCTGCCGGCATTGCACCCTGGCCCCAGAGGACCCTAGCGCACCTGGTGACGTCGTGTCCCAAGGTTGACGTTGAGAAGACCAGGACGACGGGAGAGTCTTTCGTTCAGAATAGGTTCTATGGCACAGTCCAAGTTTGAAGTAAGCCAACGACCACCAAGAACAACCACATATTGCGAACTTAATTTATACAGTTTTTTCCCTCTCTCCACTCTTACTTGGTTCATTGAACACTCGACCAAACCAACAATCTGATTTGGGGATCGGCCCATTTTTTGTCTTCCCCTGGACTCATCTGGCCGACAGCAGACAATTAATGTTGCCGCAAATAAAAACAAATGGATCTGTTATAATCTCTCAGCGGAGTTTTTGCCAAGTTGCTTGCAGAGGGCTAGGAGTGAGGTGGGGTGAGGTGGGGGTACCATTTGTCGTTTTATTTTCTTTACAAAAATATTTGAAATCTAAAATATTTTGTTATGAAATAAATGTGATACTTTGTTCGGAAAATGTAGATACTTCTAGAATAAATTTGTGGCATTTAAGTGTCCAATGTTTTTATTTTCATGTCATAGTCCTGTTGTTTTGTGTCATAATATACGTCACTTTACATTATTACTATATAATACATGTATTTACGATTTTACTAAATATACGTCACCGACAATATGTTTGGTCAATTTAACAAAAAATCAAATTTGTGATCGCCCATTTAAAAATGACTTCCATGCGTCGTACAGAGATGGCTGGCTGGACATGACGATGGCATTAGTCACTTCAATGATTCCATCACTATGAAATAGCGTTATGTATGGTATTGATTAGCTATAAATCTATTTCATTCGTAAACACATGTTTATTTAACAAAATATCGTGGCTTCCGAATCAACAGTTTTCAGTCATAGTCCATCGACTCTTTTAGTAGAACGTCAACCAGAAAACCCCAATCCATCCTCGTGGTGCTACAGCCCATGTAAGGCGTCGGCCTGCCTCACCACTTCCTTCCACTCATATCTAACTGATGCTTTTCTTTTCCATGCTTGGATTCCCAGCTGCTGTAGATCGTTTTCCCCAACATCCATCCATCTAAGCCTAGGCCTGCCTTTGAGCTATTTTCCTCTGGGGTTTCCTCTTCCCTCCTCTGTCATTTGGCATTCTCTCTCTATAAGTGTCCAGCCCAACGTAAACTACCCTTTTTTTTATTTCTGCTACTATCGTGGGATCCTCATAGACTGTACAATTCTTGGTTGGTTCGTATTCTCCATTCATATGCATCCCTTTTTTGGTCCATTTATTTTCCGGAGAACTTTTCTTTCTCATGTGTTTTTATACGTTTTCTGCCATTTTTTTTTAGGGTCTACGTTTCACTTGCGTATATTACACCTGGTCTTAATGCAGTTTAATAAATTGTTTTCTTTTTTTGTTCTTGTAATATTTTTACTTTTGAGTATTTTCTGACTACTGAAGTATGTCCTGTTTCCGGCTGATAATCTTTCTTTTATTTCTGTTAGTAATTCTTTTCTTCCATAAAAAAAAATATCCTAGGTATTTGAATGAACTTATTTTTTCAAAAGTGTGGTTTCTAATTTTAACAGTTTCATCTGTCTGTTCCCCTCTTATCATAGTAATTTACTTTGCTTTTTGGTTGTAGTGATAGGTCTTCTTATTCAATAAATGCTTTTGAAATGTCTTTACTAAATACGTCACATTGGAAAATGGCGTAGATGGGTCGTCGAGCACGAGCTCTTATTACCCCCTCCCCACCCGGCACGCCTCAACATGGGCCGACGCCGGGTGTCCCCGCCGCCAGACTGTGTGGCGGCACGCCGGGAACCTCCCCCCCCTCCACCCCCCAGGCCTGGGGGACGTCCGCTGGACCCAAAACGCTGCGTTGAAAGCGTTCACAGTCCAGTCTCCCTTGGGTCTAGGCGGATTTGCTTCCACACCGAAGGAACGAAACGGTCGCCAAGGAACGGCTTTCTCACGGCCGCGTAGCTAAAATCATCGGCATGGGTTTTAACCGCCACCCAAACCTCATAGACACTACTTTTCCCTAACAGTGCAAAAATGTCATTAGCAGATGCAAGATACTGAAGGGGTTAGTTGTAGAGTACTGGTTGTGGATCGTGGGTCAGCTTCAGAAAGTATCCTGCTATTGTTCCTCGGGTGTTCATATGTATGTTTCTTAAACCTCTCTCTAATGTTAAGTTAAAGACCATACAAGACAGTGAGTCTCCTTATCTTAAGCCTCGTCTAATCTGAAATTCCCTTGAATATTCTCCCTGAACCTTTATTTTGCTTTTTGAATTGTTTAATGCTACATGTATCAGTCTTGTCAGTTTGTTGGGTACGCCAAACTCCTGCAGAGTCTCATATGGATATTTTCCTTACATGCTGTCATAGGCCATTTTATAGTCCACATAAAGTTGTTGCACTGGAATATTATATTTGTAAAATTTCTCTAATAGGCATCTGATGGTGAAAATCTGATTAGTGGTTTATCTGTTTTTTTCGGAATCCACATTGATAGTCACCAGAACTCACCCCCACCCCACCCCTCGCCCTAACCCCCCCCCCACAAGACTGGTCCATGTCGTCATCCACCAAGTTACCAGTTAAAAATCGTCGGACGCTGCAAGTGGCTCCTTTTCTTCCCTCTCCTCCTTTTCTTCCCTTTCCTCCTTTTCTTCCCTTTCCTCATTTTCTTCCCTTTCCTCCTTTTCTTCCCTTTCCTCCTTTTCTTCCCTTTCCTCCTTTTCTTCCTTTTCTTCCCTTTCCTCCTTTTCTTCCTTTTCTTCCCTTTCCTCCTTTTCTTCCCTTTCCTCCTTTTCTTCCCTTTCCTCCTTTTCTTCCTTTTCTTCCCTTTCCTCCTTTTCTTCCCTTTCCTCCTTTTCTTCCTTTTCTTCCCTTTCCTCCTTTTCTTCCTTTTCTTCCCTTTCCTCCTTTTCTTCCCTTTCCTCCTTTCCTTCCCTTTCCTCCTTTTCTTCCCTTTCCTCCTTTTCTTCCCTTTCCTCCTTTTCTTCCCTTTCCTCCTTTTCTTCCCTTTCCTCCTTTTCTTCCTTTTCTTCCCTTTCCTCCTTTCCTTCCCTTTCCTCCTTTTCTTCCCTTTCCCAACTAAAGAGTGGTGGTGATAGGGGGAGGAGAACCCATTTACTTTTTTTTATTCTTCACCAGCCCCTTCCATGGTTCCCGCCCACGGCTTAGCAAATCGTCCGGTAATTGGCAAGTTCTTGACAGGGTTGTGACACACGTCCTCATTTTCCACGCCATTTAGCTTACAGCTTTTACATGACCAGCGAGACCCGTGCTGGGCCAAAGAAAGAGAGTGGGACTGTCTGAATGGCCGGGCCCCATCGAAGGAAAAGTTGCTCCAGCAATTCACTAACTGTTCGGTTGCACGCCCTGATTAAACACCAGCGGGGACACACACTCACACACAAACGTTTCAGGGAATTGATTTGGGTTCACGGACTTGGACGTATGTCAGGGCTACCACATGAAATATTATAGATGGACTTGGACTTATGTCATGGTTACCACAGGAAAGATTATAGATGGACTCGGATGTATGTCATGGCTACCACATGAAATATTATAGATGGACTTTGACGAATGTCATGGCTACCACATGAAAGATTATAGATTAACACGGATGTATGTCAAGGCTACCACATGAAAGATTATAGTTGGTCTAGGATGTATTTGATAATATCTTTGTTACGTACCGTTGTAAGTATAGAGAATTTAATCTCTTATTTGAGTATATGGCTCGTTGAAAAACATTACACAACAAAAGACGATACCATCAATTATATACAATAATAAACAAAACGATACCCAAACTAGGGCTAATCACAATTAATAATTGTATTATGTTTATTTAATATTACAAAACCAAAAAATAAAAATAAACACTAAAGCTATTGACTTACAGTACCGCGATGAATTGTGCCGGTACAATGTTGATGAAGATACAATGTTGTAATTGGTACAATGTTGAAAAAGGAACATACACTACACACGGCAAATATTAGTAAACAAATCTCTGTCTCGTATATCAAATCTCTCTAAGCTCAATCTCTTCTTTGTGTATTTATAGTATGTTTTTCTGACTGCTCTAGCAAGGGCTATTGTATAAGCGCCTTGACCAATCTAACATATTCTAAAAAATTCTACTAATACAGATTATTAACTCTATTTATTTTTAAACATGGTCAAGAGAGACTATTTTTAATTAGCCACACCCTAAAACGCGGTACCGAACGTGGCGTCAGCTAAAGTTCATTCAATAGAAAATATGAATGAAAGTAAACAAGACGCCTATTACTATCTTTAAAAAAAATTATTTGGCGGTTTGCTTTGAATGTCCCAACTTGAATGAACTTTGCAACATTTTTATCGACTCCTAAATTCTAAAAGTGCTCCCAACTTAGAATTTTTATGAGTCCAATGTCTTGAAGCGGGATACACTTTAAAAAAAAATAAAATAAATATAAGCGTAAGGATTTAAACCTAAATAATTGAATTGTGAACTCAAAGCTTTGTAGACGTATGAGACGTCATGAGGTCATGACAGTCGTCTTGAATTCATTTGACCTCAGGTCATTTGGGAGGTCATAAAAGCCATTTGAGAGATCATAAAAGCTATTTGAGAGGTTCTCAAGTCATTTGAAACGTCCCTAAAGTCATGTCTTAAGGTTACGTGATACTCCTTCAAGTCATGTCTTAGGGTTAAGTGATACGCCCTAAGGTTATGTCTTTATTCTACGTGATACTCGCTAAAGTCATGTCTTACGGGTGCGTGATACGCCCTAAAGTCATGTCGTAAGGTCACGTGATACGCCCTAGAGTCATGTGACAAGCCGCTAGAAAAGCCTATGTCCATTGTGTGCAGACTTCAAAGCGAAACGTCCTTACCAACAGTTTGGGTCAGCTGCTGGATTGACCATCCAGTATAGACAGCACCCTGGAGTCCTTTACATAAATATAACACTTTTTGTTATTGTCCAGGCGTAGACACACATAATAGATAACATGTAATTTTCTCTCTCAAAGGCGGAGATAAATAATATTCCACGACCATTTATCTCTTCAAGTTGTGATACACGGAATGTCTGGTGTGGCCATTTCAGTGGCATTATTGTAGCACGCCTTGCCACAACTTATGTTTTATTTATGTAGTGCTATGAAATGCAGCCCCCCCCCCCCCCCCCCCCC
>CAXITT010000767.1:243009-300865 GCA_964033795.1 Lymnaea stagnalis | reverse complement strand
CGCCCTCCCCCCCCCCCCCCCCCCCCTGCATCCACGAAATGAAGCCAATGTTTTGAGTTCGGTTAATCGATTTGACGTTTTTTTAAAAAAAAGTAATTTTTTCAGCTGAAGTACTAAAACTTAAAAAAAAAATAAGTTAAAATTAATTTATTTACCGAATTTCTAAAAGACTTTTAAGTTTAAGAAATTTTTTGAAAGAAATGTGTTTACGAAAGAGATGAGGACAGACAGCAGCACAAGGCTAAGAAATGTTTCTAAGAAAGACACAATGACACTCGGTAAAACAAGGCTACAATTCTATCTGAAATCTTGGACCCACCAATTTATTTTACAGATCTCAGTCCTACTGGAAGTTGTGACTTAAAACATACGTGAACCCTACCTCGCGGGTCTGCAAAACTAACAAAAACCCAACTTTTTAGAAGATCTCTCAAAGGATAACGATCTCTAAATTCAATACCGACAACTGCTACAAAATAGAACTAAGATTCCTGCCAAATGGCACAGTTTGAGAAGCACTGCCGTATCTAACACGGAATGACCCTGGCTATAATTTGGAAAAAGAGTGGGGTGGGATATTGACGGGCTGGGGGGATACAATATAAAAATGGGGGCTTAAGACAAAGGGGATCAAGAAAATGACAGGTTCTGAAAAGGTCAAGGTAGCCATAAAATGACAGGATTGCTCAATGACAGTTGACAAAAAAAATGGAAGAAGGGGGCTAAAAACTGGCTAGATTATAACATAAAGAAGTGGGGAGTGGGGGGGGGGAAGAGGAAATGGACGGACGAACAAAAATAAGACTGACCACGCAACATAAAAATGACCACAATGCCAGATGCCCAGATTAGGAACAGTGAACAATTGGAGCACGTCATGATATTGAGATGACGCAGTCTATTGAAAAGGAGGCGCACCGAGAGGAAATTCCGCGGCAAATACACAGCGGTAGCCTTAGAAGTGAACGACTGCAGAGTTAAAGAGAGTGCATTTCAGGGTGTGCGGGGAGAGGAGATTTAAGGACAGAGGAGACATTAGCTAGTAAAATATGATAGAATCATTTATATATTCAGAGGAGACATTAGCTATTAAAATATGATAGAATCATTTATATATTCAGAGGAGACATTAGCTATTAAAATATGATAGAATCATTTATATATTTTTAAACGTTTTATTATTTACAGTTTTTTTTTATAGCAGCAATATCTCACAAGATTATTCTCCAAGTTCTACAATTCTCTCTGTCATTCACAAAATCAATTAGAAGTCCATTATCTTCACATTTAAAATGCATTTCACGCTTTGAAGGTTGAGACTTATTTTAAATTGTAATGCGTGTTTCGTCAAATAATTCGCAAGGGGTGCGAAGTATAGGAAAGGTTGTAAAACACTGATAGACTTTATGTTCTTATTTTAAAATAAAACACAAAAAAACAAAACATTTATGTTAAAACATACAACACCCAGTTTTTATTTCTGCTCAGGAAACTGCAAAAAGTATTTTAAAAAAAATATTAGTTGCACTTTAAATAGAAATTATATTTTAGAATACAATCTAATGGGGAAAAAAATCCAACATTAAAATAAGATAATTTATTTGTATTATGTTTTTAAACGGCATTCATTTAGAGAATAATAAAATTCAACATTAGGATACGACCTTGACCCAGTAAGTCAGCCAGCCATTTTAAAAAAAAAAGGCCAACAAGGAAGTGTCCTCACAAAACTAATATCGTTTGAAATGAATGTAAGAAGTTTAGGGACGCACTCCTTGTGGGGATTCCCAGAGCTTCATTGGAAGCTAAGATGACACAAGAAAGATCTGACTGGCAAGCCAATTTAGAAATATCAGCTCACAAACTTGCAATAGGCTGTAAGTGGGGTGAACTTGAAACTTTAAGTAAAAAACCCAAATGTTTTCACAATAATCAACTAAACAACTTAACATAAACCAGCAGATATTACCACCCCCCCCCCCCAAAAAAAAAAAAAAAAAAAAACAAAAAAAAAAACCACATCAATCGTAGCAATACATCCCCTTTTTTTAAATCCCCCTGTGATGGCTTTTGACGTCATCATATGTTGTGCACACCGTAGTCATTTTCTTTGTTATTGTTTTTTACCTAAGAATTCCTATATTTTGTGCAACATATTCCTATATTTGGCGTTCCGTGCCGTGTGCCATACGTTTCTCTTTACGCCGCTTGGATGGCCGTCTCGCCAGTAGCCTCATTGTCTTTGTCCACTCTTGCTAGGTCCTCTTGCCCTCTGACCATTGCTTTATGGTACCCTGGTCATCGTGTTGCCATGATGTTAGTGTGTTGAACATTATCTTTTTGTTCTATGGTATTTCGAGCACTCTTCCTTTGCTATCTTTCATTGATTTCATCTTCTTATAATCTTCTTATAATCTTCTTCCGCATCAGGTTATCCCCTATCTCCAAGCATCCAAAATAGACTGTATATTCGATGCTAACTCCAAGCATCCCAAACTAACTGGGTACTCGATGCTAACTTCAAGCATCCCAAACTAACTGGGTACTCCATGCTAACTTCAAGCATCCCAAACTAACTGGATACTCGATGCTAACTTCAAGCATCCCAAACTAACTGGGTACTCGATGTTAACTTCAAGCATCCCAAACTAATTGGGTACTCGATGCTAACTCCAAGCGTCCCAAACTAACTAGGTACTCGATGCTAACTCCAAGCATCCCAAACTAACTGGGTACTCGATGCTAACTCCAAGCATCCCAAACTAACTGGGTACTCGATGCTAACTTCAAGCATCCCAAACTAACTGGGTACTCGATGCTAACTTCAAGCATCCCAAACTAACTAGGTACTCGATGCTAACTTGAAGCATCCCAAACTAACTGTGTGCTCGATGCTAACTTCAAGCATCCCAAACTAACTGGGTACTCGATGATAACTCCAAGCATCCCAAACTAACTAGGTACTCGATGCTAACTTCAAGCATCCCAAACTAACTGGGTACTCGATGCTAACTTCAAGCATCCCAAACAAACTGGGTACTCGATGCTAACTCCAAGCATCCCAAACTAACTGTGTGCTCGATGCTAACTACAAACATCTGAAACTGTACCCGATGTTAAGTCTAACTCTTCCATATCGTGTCTTAGATGTATTTTTGTGTGAATAAAGATGAACTATAGAATTATGTTTCTATGTGTTGCAATCCTATTCGGGGTAGTTGTGTACTTCTTCTTGTTGTTGTTGCAACGTTCTATAAGATAAAACAAAATAAATCTTTATTCTGAGGAGGCGCCGATTCTGAAAGACAATGGTTAACTCTTAAAGCAATAAATCTGATTATAAGGTGTGTGACCTTCCATATGAAAACACACGTTTTGAGGTCTGCTGCCAGCCACCCCAAGAGCGTCCTTCGTCATCGTAAGCTTGGCAGTCATTTCCTTGGAGCTGGTCAACGACCTGGCAATGACATTTGCTTTGTGTGGTACGTGTTGTCATTGGCAGTAACCGTCAAGGTGGAGGAGATGTGTGGGTGTAGTTGGGGGGGGGGGAGGGAGAGTTAAGCAGGAAGTGAACTCGAGGTCAGCGGTTCACAAACGAAAGATTGGTGGTCGGACAGAAGAGAGTAGAAGAATTCAGTGCATCACAAAAGATGGCATGGGGGGGGGGGGGGGGGGGGGGGGGGGGGGGGGGGGGGAGGGAGAGTTAAGCAGGAAGTGAACTCGAGGTCAGCGGTTCACAAACGAAAGATTGGTGGTCGGACAGAAGAGAGTAGAAGAATTCAGTGCATCACAAAATATGGCATTGAAATGTTTTAAAGTTTATTGCGACAATTGGTGATATAAATTTTTTTTTGAAATGTAAAGAAAAATAATCACCAGAAATTGACTTTGCTGTCCCACTAACACACACGCCTCAGAACAAAGTCTGGACAAGGCTGTAAATATAACACACGCCTCAGATCAAAGTCTGGGCAAGTCTGCAAATATAACACACACCTCAGAACAAAGTCTGGACAAGGCTGTAAATATAACACACGCCTCAGATCAAAGTCTGGGCAAGTCTGCAAATATAACACACGCCTCAGAACAAAGTCTAGACAAGGCTGTAAATATAACACACGCCTCAGATCAAAGTCTGGGAAAGTCTGCAAATATAACACACGCCTCAGAACAAAGTCTAGACAAGGCTGTAAATATAACACACGCCTCAGATCAAAGTCTGGGCAAGTCTGCAAATATAACACACGCCTCAGATCAAAGTCTGGGCAAGTCTGCAAATATAACACACGCCTCAGATCAAAGTCTGGGCAAGTCTGCAAATATAAAACACGCCTCAGAACAAAGTCTAGACAAGTCTGCAAACATGATTAGTTTTTGTCTCACGCTAATGACGTCTAGTCATAACGGTGAAATTGATTTTAAAACAGTTTGAGGACCACTATTAACTATATTCGTTTGTTCGGAAAGAATGCTAGTGACGTTATCGCACAACCATCGTAGCGACACACACACAAAAAAAAAAGAAAAAAATCCACCAACCTTGAACTCTTAGATTGATACTTCCTCTTGCATGCCGTAAACAACGGTTTGCGCCCAATTGTCCAGTGAGCACGTGACATGATTAGCAGAATGAGCTAAGCCCAAGGTCTCTCTGACAGAAATCTATGATTTATTCGTCGCCGTCCACACATTTTGTTTTGTTTCCATGACTGAACCATTGATATTTTATAAGATAGAAACAATTACACAAAACCGAAGCAACACCTAAATCACGGCCATTTTTGTGAGTGGACCCCAGTGCGAGGTTCACGCACCCTTGGTGGTCTGCGAGATGAGCCACGTTATTGGTCGAGATTTTAAAAAAAATATAATCAATTGATGTACTTTGTTTCCGCGTCTGAGTGGTGGAGTCGGTTAGACACAAGACATGCATTCTGGTGGTACGGGACAGACATCCAGGTAAAACGTATACGTGTTACACAGTTCTTCCCACCCCCACCCCCCACCCCCAATCTCTCTCACTGTATACATTACATAATATAAGGGAAAAAAAGGAAGGGCTTGAGACGAATGTGAATGAAGATTTTGATGACACAGAAGGCACAGCAGGAACAGGGCTGTACGGTTGAAGATTTTGATGGCACAGAAGGCACAGCAGGAACAGGGCTGTATGGTTGTAAGAAAAACGTTCATTTGGTAAAAAAAAAAAATATTTAAAAAAATAATTATTTTGCTTTCATGGAAAACAAAATTGAATAATTAGTTTGTATTACTTTTTAATTATTTTTTAAAAATTAAAAAAAAATGTAATAAATAACGTAGGTTTGGAATTTGACATGTCTATTGACACAAAAAAACAACAACTGCTTACTTTAATTGGAATAAGCCATATTGGGAAATACAGTGTAAACGTCTATATATTTTAGTTCATAGGGTTTGATTCGTTGTGATATTAGTTGACACTCTCAAGCAAGCAATGACTCTCATCATTGGCAACATTACTTTTCATCACCCTGTCGATTGATCTCGGGTACACCCAGTGACTTAACTGGGGCTAGTGTCCCTACGGGGTGCGCACGGACCTTCGCCACACCGAAACACGAAAAAACATCTGCGATTGGCCTAAAGAGCCGCTCCTCAAAATATTGAGAGAAAAAAAGACCCCCCCCCCACCTTTTCCGGAACTGCACGCCCCCTCCGTAATCCATTCAGGCGCCAGTGGGTACAACTTCATTCTTTAATTGTAAAGGAAAATCTGCAATGCTCCCATTGTTGCTGACGTGCAGACATATCGACATAATATATATGTTGACTGTAGAAAGTCTGAGTGATCTCATCCAGACAAAACTCTTAAAATCCCAAGGTTATCGCGATAAAGTGCAGTATTTAAGTAGAGATCGTTATGAGCAATTGCGCTTCACAGAGATGTACGCCGTACTGCCTGGTGGCTGCTAGTCAAACTCACGACTTGTAACACCCAGGATGGTGGAGTCGGAGGCGGCTCGGAAAGGGGCCGTCCATAGAGCAGGTGCGCAAAAAGGGGCAAATTCCAACCTCCTCCCCAATGTTACTTGCTTACTTTTTTTGGACACACCCTCCCCTTTTCTGCGTACTTACAAATGAGCTTTCGACCAGCGTCCCCCATCTGACCCCGAAAAAAATATTCATAGTCAACTATGAAGACACAGTAAGCAATGTGTTACCGGTTTCCTCCACCGTGTTTGGTGTAGACCAGTGGTTCCCAAAATGTGCGCTTGTTGAACACAGAGCAACAGTATGACCATAATTACAAAACATTGCGGGAAATTTCAGGATTAAGTAGTGCAGAATTTGTGGAAAATAATTACGCACTCTCTGCTTAGAGCCCCACCCCTGCCCTTTTTTTAACCAGTTGCTGTACGCTTAAGCTCCAAAATCAACACCCCCCTCCCCTAGTGCCTACTTAATAAATGGATGGTCCCAAACTGACTAAAGAGAACGGATATTTGTTTTTGTAATCGTTGTTGTAAACTCCACTCTCCACCCTCCACTTCATTCTTTGATTTTTTAAATAAAATTCATGGATCACGACGTCCACACTGCAATGTCTGCCGTAGTTCGGATATTAATAGTATCGTTGAAAGACACGTGGACAATGCTGAGGGGGACAGGTGATAGCAAAGGGCGTACCTCAACTCTTCCTACCATCTCAATGGCTAGCTCAACTCTTCCTGCTATATTTTTTCCTAATACGTGGGTGGTTAACTGAAACCTTACGATGCCCAGCCCCCCCCCCAATCTCAAACCTGCAGGAGAATGTCATTTAATATATTCAGGGAAAGGGGGGGGGGACTCAACATCATTATAGTTACGCCGCTGCTGTCTAGCTAATTGTTTGTATCGAACGGTTGTATTTTAATCCGTTTCAATACTTAAACTTTCAAGGATGTGTACTTACTGTTTGTCTACAAGTGTATATAACATCACATGTTACCCATTGCATACTCTCCAAGCTGTGTACTTACTGTTTGTCTACAAGTGTATATAACATCACATGTTACCCATTGCATACTCTCCAAGCTGTGTACTCACTGTTTGTCTACAAGTGTATTTAACATCACATGTTACCCATTGCATACTCTCCAAGCTCTGTACTTACTGTTTGTCTACAAGTATATATAACAACACATGTTACCCATTGCATACTCTCCAAGCTGTGTACTTACTGTTTGTCTACAAGTGTATATAACATCACATGTTGCCCATTGCATACTCTCCAAGCTGTGTACTTACTGTTTGTCTACAAGTGTATATAACATCACATGTTGCCCATTGCATACTCTCCAAGCTGTGTACTTACTGTTTGTCTACAAGTGTATATAACACCACATGTTGCCCATTGCATACTCTCCAAGCTGTGTAGTTACTGTTTGTCTACAAGTATATATAACATCACATGTTGCCCATTGCATACTCTCCAAGCTGTGTACTTACTGTTTGTCTACAAGTGTATATAACATCACATGTTACCCATTGCATACTCTCCAAGCTGTGTACTTACTGTTTGTCTACAAGTATATATAACATCACATGTTGCCCATTGCATACTCTCCAAGCTGTGTACTTACTGTTTGTCTACAAGTATATATAACATCACATGTTACCCATTGCATACTCTCCAAGCTGTGTACTCACTGTTTGTCTACAAGTGTATATAACATCACATGTTACCCATTGCATACTCTCCAAGTTGTGTACTCACTGTTTGTCTACAAGTGTATATAACATCACATGTTACCCATTGCATACTCTCCAAGCTGTGTACTTACTGTTTGTCTACAGGTATATATAACATCACATGTTACCCATTGCATACTCTCCAAGCTGTGTACTTACTGTTTGTCTACAAGTATATTTAACATCACATGTTACCCATTGCATACTCTCCAAGCTGTGTACTTACTGTTTGTCTACAAGTGTATATAACATCACATGTTACCCATTGCATACTCTCCAAGCTCTGTACTTACTGTTTGTCTACAAGTATATATAACAACACATGTTACCCATTGCATACTCTCCAAGCTGTGTAACTTATTGTTTGTCTACAAGTATATATAACATCACATGTTACCCATTGCATACTCTCCAAGCTGTGTACTCACTGTTTGTCTACAAGTATATATAACATCACATGTTACCCATTGCATACTCTCCAAGCTGTGTACTCATTGTTTTTCTACAAGTATCTATGACATCACCTTCTACCTAGTGCCACATGTTGCTTTGCATTACCGACCCTTGACGCCAAAAGCCTCTCACTCTGTCTGTCTTCCCCTCTCTCACTGTGTCTCTCCCTATGTCTCTCCCCTTCTTTCTCTCCCTGTCTCTCCCTGTCTGTCTTTATGTCTCCCCCTCTCGCACTGTGTCTCTCCCTATGTCTCTCCCCCTCTTTCTCTATCTGTCTCTCTCTGTCTGTCTCTCTCTTTCTGTCTTTCTGTCTCCCCCTCTCGCACTGTGTCTCTCCCTATGTGTGTGTCTCTCTCTCTCTTCCCCCCATCCCTACTACTTTCTCAACAGTTTCTCCTGAATGCTTATCCCATGCATGTAACAGTGGTCTCCCTTCATACGTCATTTCCATCACACTTTTCCTCTACAGAGTTACCCATTCTTTATTATTGCTCCAATTACCCCCTCCTCCCCATCACCCCCCCCCCATAATATTACCTGTGTCTCCTCTCCTCTCACTCAAATGTTATCACCATGCTCCCCGCAAACTGCCATTGAGTCTTATCATTGTTTATATTCTGTCAGCGTGTGCCTCAACCAGTAATATTATGTAGCCTACCCTCAGGACAACTGTGTATGCAGCCTACCCTAATGACAAATAGACATACTTCTATGTAGCCTACCCTAATGACAACTAGGTATGCAGCCTACCCTAATGACAAATAGACATACTTCTATGTAGCCTACCCTAATGACAACTAGGTATGTAGCCTACCCTAAGGACAACTGTGTATGCAGCCTACCCTAATGACAAATAGACATACTTCTATGTAGCCTACCCTAATGACAACAAGGTATGTAGCCTAGCCTAATGACAAATAGGCGTACCGCTACATAGCCTACCCTAATGAAATATTATCATTACTACTATGTAGCGCACCCTAATAACATAGTAATTACTACTCGTACGCTGCGTAAGAAAATCGTTTCATTTTTAAAACGAAGCATCTGTTGTTTAGCATATCTACTTCGCTTAAGGTTTAAATTTTCCCAAGGCGGCCATAGCATCTCTAGGGTGGAGGGGGTGGGGGGGCATATTTTAGGTTAATACTTCATATAAAAGATGTGGGGTGGCCCAGCTGGTTAGGGAGCTCACCACGGGTGAGATTTGATCAACGTGAGCCACTTGGTGTTTCTTATTTAACTCATTTGATCCGAAAGTGTTTTTAGGCCGTTCATAAATTCTCTCATTTTATCTCTTCTCTGAACTATTCTATCTATCTCACTCCACTTCTTGCCGTTTTTCTCACTCACTCATTACTTCTCTGTGTGGAGGTCCATACCTTATCCATTTTCTCCTTTGTCTCTCTCTCTCTTGCTATTACTATGCATGTCCCTCCCTTCTCTGCGTCTTCCCTGGTCTCCCTCTCTTGCTATTGATATACCAGGTACATCCTTTCTCCATGTCTTCCCTGGTCTCCCTCTCTTGCTATTGATATACCAGGTACATCCCTTCTCCATGTCTTCACTGGTCTCCCTCTCTTGCTATTGATATACCTGTTACATCCCTTCTCCATGTCTTCACTGGTCTCCCTCTCTTGCTATTGATATACCAGGTACATCCCTTCTCCATGTCTTCCCTGGTCTCCCTCTCTTGCTATTGATATGCCAGGTACATCCCTTCTCCATGTCTTCACTGGTCTCCCTCTCTTGCTATTGATATACCAGGTACATCCCTTCTCCATGTCTTCACTGGTCTCCCTCTCTTGCTATTGATATACCAGGTACATCCCTTCTCCATGTCTTCCCTGGTCTCCCTCTCTTGCTATTGCCCTTTCAGGTACGTCCCTTCTCCGCGGCTTCCCTGGTCTATCTCTCTTGCTATTGCCCTGTGGATTCCATGACAGAGACTGTCGACTTTATCGTTGTATTTGATTTTGGTTTCCTCGGTGTACAGCCAATCCATCTTCGTTTCCTGCTCTTCAAGATCACTTCCTGATCTTTCCCATGTGGTCTCGTCAAAACAAAGAGGGGGGGGGGGAGGGGGGGAGCTTTTTAAACCATTTCGTTTTAAAAGTTTAAAATTATTTTGAGAAATGGATCCCCGTAGGATCCAACCCTTACCAGATCCCCAGTGACCTGTATTCACAGGCCCTTTTATTGAGAAGTCAGGCATAGGTGGCCCTTTTATTGAGAAGTCAGGCATAGGTGGCCCTTTTATTGAGAAGTCAGGCATAGGTGGCCCTTTTATTGAGAAGTCAGGCATAGGTGGCCCTTTTATTTTAAAGAGACTTTAGGAAAAGAAATGTTATCATTAGAATATAACTGAGGTCCCCTAAGTTAATTTATTCATGTCCTACCAGTCATCTCGAGTTTTATTTACTATCAAATTAAGTAAATAAACATAAGAGGCATATCTTTTTTTTATATATATATATAACAAAATCGACTTCCGCTTCAATTGCGAATTAAAATGTTCGAGTCCTTCATTAAATCAATTGTGTTTGAGATTGCTTTGAGAGTGTCTTCGTGGCGAGTACTGAAGATGAAAATAATTTTAAATCGTGTTAGATCTAAATCTCTTTGGCAGAGCCAGACACGAAATGGCGGTAAAATACATGTTGCTTATTTCTGTCTTTGAAAGTATATTCGCTCGGATGGCCCATGGGTCTAAATTGAGTCAATCCAAAGCTTGTGGACTGGAGTTCAATCACCAGCAAAAAGATTACAAAACCTAGACGTGTGGATGAGACTCGTTAACCTTGGATGGCAACTCATGTAAGAGAGGGCAAACTCTGACATCAAACCTGGGTCCCGTAGGCGGTATGACACAATGACAACTTCAGCGATGCTGAGAGCATAAAGAACACAGTGAGACTGCATCCTGGTCTACTACATGGTGGTCTACTGCATGCTGGTCTTGATTGGAAGTAGGCAAGGGCGAGAGAGTGAGGCCTATGAATTGAGCAACTCTTTCTCTCACCTTAAGCAAAATACAGGGCTACCACTCAAGTTCAAGCCCTGGTTATCTTCGCATGGAAATGACGAACTATATATGTATATACATACATGTGTTTGATGAATATTTGCAAATCATATATCATATGTGCACATGATGAAACGATGTACGTGTGTATACATGATCCTATAAGGGTTGAAACTATTTTCTTAACATTTAACCCAGTTCACCTCGTGACACGGTCTTTCAGGTCAGCAATCCCTTGAATTCTTTTATCCTTAGATGTTAACACAAACTGCAGCTGTTTTGTCAAATTGAATTATTTGCCCGTCCTTTGATTCCGTACCGTGTTTATTTCAAACGCAGCCGCTGCACTACGTGAGTCGACGAGAGTTTAAATGAAGCAATTTGGATGCGATGAAGGCGAGATCGACCTTCTGATAATGCTATTTACAAATAGCGTAAACTGAGATGGTCAAACAAACGAGACGGAAATGTAACCGAAAGTGTTATTGACACGTGTACACCACAATGAATCGCTTTGCCGTGAAACGTCTGGTCGAGGCCAAGGGCTAAGTTGTGACCGTGGTCAACATTTTATTGTGATGTACGAGAAAGTCCGTTTTTTTTTTTTTGTCGCGTGATTTCGTCTAATTTCATGTAAATAGAGGTGTGACCTCACTGCTGGGTGCAAGCGTTGTGCTGAATTGTGCTCCTATAGTACTGGATGCCAGGGAACTGTTGAAGTGCTGAATTGTGCTCACTTAGTCCTATCGTACTGGGTGCCAGGGAACTGTTGAAGTGCTGAATTGTGCTCACTTAGTCCTATCGTACTGGGTGCCAGGGAACTGTTGAAGTGCTGAATTGTGCTCACTTAGTCCTATCGTACTGGGTGCCAGGGAACTGTTGAAGTGCTGAATTGTGCTCACTTAGTCCTATCGTACTGGGTGCCAGGGAACTGTTGAAGTGCTGAATTGTGCTCACTTAGTCCTATCGTACTGGGTGCCAGGGAACTGTTGAAGTGCTGAATTGTGCTCACTTAGTCCTATCGTACTGGGTGCCAGGGAACTGTTGAAGTGCTGAATTGTGCTCACTTAGTCCTATCGTACTGGGTGCCAGGGAACTGTTGAAGTGCTGAATTGTGCTCACTTAGTCCTATCGTACTGGGTGCCAGGGAACTGTTGAAGTGCTGAATTGTGCTCACTTAGTCCTATCGTACTGGATGCGAAGGAGCTGTAGCAGTGCTAAATTGTGCTCACTTAGTCCTATAGTACTGGGTGCCAGGGAACTGTTGCAGTGCTGAATTGTGCTCACTTAGTCCTATCGTACTGGGTGCCAGGGAACTGTTGCAGTGCTGAATTGTGCTCACTAAGTCCTATCGTACTGGATGCGAAGGAGCTGTTGCAGTGCTGAATTGTGCTCACTTAGTCCTATAGTACTGGGTGCCAGGGAACTGTTGCAGTGCTGAATTGTGCTCATTTAGTCCTATCGTACTGGGTGCCATGGAGCTGTTGCCGTGCTGAATTTGTGCTCACTTAGTCCTAACGTACTGGGTGCCAGGGAGCTGTTGCAGTGCTGAATTGTGCTCACCTAGTCCTATCGTACTGAGTGCGAAGGAGCTGTTTCAGGGCTGAATTGTGCTCACTTAGTCCTATAGTACTGGATGCGCAGGAACTGTTGCAGTGCTGAATTCACGGTTAATTGTCAGGATTATGGTTCGTGGCATCGAATGCAAACATCACACTGAATGGACTGTCACGCTGAACTGACTGTCACGCTGAATGGACTGTCACACAAAATGGACTGTTATACTGAATACGCTGTCACACTGATTGAACAGCCACACTGACTGAATTTTCACTCTGACTGAACTGCCACACTGAATGGTCTGTAGCACTTAATGGGCTGTCACAGTGAATGCTCGGGAAATATATTGTCACAATTTACATGTGGTTCATTAGGCACAACGAATGCACGGGGTAGATATTACCAGACTATTAATATGTTTAGAATTTAATGTACATTGTAGCTCACTAACAAACCACCCCTTGACACAGCTATAATCCATGATCATAAATGCAAGGTATCTATCTGAAATCAAAGCTTCAGGACTTATCATTACTTACTGCTGTCAATTTCTATTCTATTTGAAACGGCACGGAATTCAAAGCCCAATGACTTAAAAATAACTACTCATCTTTTCAACAAAAAAGAAGAAGAAAAGCTCTACATTCCTTACCGCATCCAATCAAGGGCTTTCCTTCGCTTCACACCTAGTTGTTCAAGCTCCATTACCTCCTAACAGTCTGCGGTTGAAAGCCGTTATTTCTTCAACTCCTCCTCCATCTCCTCGCCATTCAGGTCCGCCCCCCACCACCAAATACACCAGTCCCCCACCCCCTGGTCGCTGTAGGCTTGTGGTCAATATCGGATCCAGACGGCTCAAAGTTAACAAGAATCGCTCCTAGGCCTGACACCGCGGTCCATGCATTATTCATTGCCGCCCTGCTAATGGCCAGACAAAGCGTGAAATGAAAATGTTCTACAGCGTGGGGTCGGGTTTTTGACTTAACTTTCTCCTGTGGTCGGTCCCCACCCATGTGCGTGGGGGTGGGGGTATCATGTGATAAACTCGCATATTTGTAAGGAGGGCAGGGGGATGGGGGTCCTGTATGTCGCAGATCAATAACTGGAAATTTTCAAATTGTCCACCAGAAGGTCGGCATGAAGGTCATAATGTTCCAGAATGTCCTACTTCCCCCCCCCCCCGGTGACGTGGGACCTATTGATGAGGAAAGTATAAACACGAGGGTCATGTAGTCCTCTGGTGGTCATGATGACGTGTGTTCTGCTACTCTCGTGCCATGTTGAAATCAAGTCACGTGATGGGAACCCAACACTGTTAGAAGTTTAAAGACTCACATTCGACTCCTGCACCAACCGGAATTTGGGTCACGAGTTACCTGTAAAATAAAACAACATTAAATATAATATTTGTTTAGAAAATGCTTTTCCAAAAATGCTCTAAAAAGTATAAAATAAATTTCCCCTCAAAACTTCAGTTGTTAAAATCATGTGACTAAAATAGCGTGAACTCAATGTTCTTTGCAAATTGCAAAGACACGCACGCAGCGGCACCGTCAATTTCATTCCCCTCGTCAAGATCACAATGGATTAGATCATACACCAGTGATGCAAGGCAGTGGCGAGAACTGATATTTCCATGATTAAATACTCTGCGTCATAACAATTGTGTTTAATAACATCTTACTTATAGCATTGCAAACATGTGCATGTGTCCAATATTGTATTTGTCAAGTCATTCGATATCATTGTATTTTATGGTCGCCCACGAATTTTTTTAGTTATATGACTGTAAAAACTCTGAAGTTTTGGGGAACATTTATTTTATACTTTTGAAAAGAGTGTTTTAAAAAAAAAAATTATGTTGTTTAATTTTGTACTATTTAGTGCAGGAATATCTAAACGACAAATTATTATAAAGGAACATGTTTTATAAGAAGCGTACACATTTAAAGGTTAAAAAGAAATGTAAGCTTTGAAAAGGCCCGCAGGGGTCACTCAACAGTCAGTGGAGGTCACTGGGTACCTTGTAGTCATGTCGGGTTGTATCGGGGTATACCTGTCCCTCCCTCCCCCTCCTGGGTAGTCCGTGTCCGTTGATACCCAAAGTGTCAGCACAACTAGAGATCAGGAAATGGGTAAAAAATGAGACACAAGCTTTGACCCGCAGTGGTGACCCAGCCCAGCAAGGGTCAATGGAGGTCACTGATGAGCTGCCGATCATGAAGGATTGTATTGTCATCGGGTCTGGTTAAATATTCAATCTTTCAGCTCAATTACAGATCAGAAAGTGGGTCAATATTGAGATGCAAGATTTGACCACACAAAAAACAACAGAGCAATAAAAAAATTATTAGATTAAAAAAAAATATTTAAAAAATACTAGATGTTTGGAATCTGAAACATGACCAGTCCATTTCCCCCTACTGACCTTGCTAACCCCTGAAATCCTGACTTGTGAGCGGTCACGAAACACTGACTGTAAACAAGAGACCCTCAACTTGCTGGGGGGTAATCTCATTACCCTGGATCGCCCTGCCCGACCAGGCCCTCTGTTATAGGGTTAGCTGTAACCTCTTTCTCGGCTTTAACTGCCGGGCTTGGTTTACGCAACCGTTCTAAACTACGCCGAGTCTGTTGTGCTGGTTGGCTATTTCCAAGTGTCGTGATGGGGAAAAGGAAGTGTTAGGATGATCCCATCCTTGACCTACATCTATTTAAACTTCTTTTTTTTTCAGGAGACAACAGTGTTGGTAGAGGTGTGCAATCAAAATTTTGTAATATTATTTCAAATATTTCTCACAAGAGTGCTCTTATTCCGACATATTTTATTTGCAATCATGCTGTCTTGTTCAACTGACACGGTTTTGTGTAGCTGTGCTCCAGTGCAGCGATCCTCAAACTGTGGTACATATTCCGTCGTTGGCCCACTATACAGTATGCCGTAATGTAAATCCATGTATCCAGTCCAAGTTGGAAATAATCACGTGAATGTTTAGCAGATAGTTTATGGGGTACAAAAATTACACAGAGTTTGAAAAGCCCTGCTCGGTGCGCTTACGAGATTAACACAGATCAAACCGTTCAGTTCAGTGTTGAAAATGAAAGTTCAAAATCCGATAAAGGGCTGACAATTGGGGGTCACCAAAAAAAAATACTTTTAGTTTATGAAAGTGTGTCATGAATTCATCTTTGAGGTTATAAAGACAAGCAGAGCATCCTATATTGGACTTTGTTTCTAATCAAGTCCGGGGTGCCACTGGGAATAGCTCACTTACCGTCTTAAGTTGATTCAGCGTGGAAAGAATTTTCTGTTTGCAAATCCTTGCTACAAACAAACCAATTTGAATACTACAGTTTAGAGTCCAGCTTTGAACATCATCAAAATATGGCGTTTAAAATACATGGTGCTAAGGTGAACGATAAACACCGGTTCAAAGTAGCTGGAGATGTCATTAGTACTTTGTGGATTCGTGAATCCATTTATAAAAAAATGCTAAAATTTGAGAATTCTTGGTGGAGAGGTTAGTACGACTTGCGGTTCTCAGATTACACTTAGATAACGCTAAAATTTGAGGATCCTTGGTGGACAGGTTAGTAAGACTTGCGGTTCTCAGATTACACTTAGATAACTCTAAAATTTGAGGATCCTTGGTGGAGAGGTTAGTAAGGCTTGCGGTTCTCAGATTACACTTAGATAACTCTAAAATTTGAGGATCCTTGGTGGAGAGGTTAGTAAGACTTGCGGTTCTCAGATTACACTTAGATAACTCTAAAATTTGAGGATCACCGGTGGCGGCGTAGGTGTATTGAAATGTAACATTGAGATTGTCTGTTACCTCCCTTGACTTCTGGAGATCACACGCTCTGTTCTCAAGTATTGATTTAAGAGAAAGGATCAAATTTAAATATTTTAATTGAAAATTGATTTAGAGTTGCAGTATTTAGTTGCAGGGGTTGGTTTCCGTCTTCGCCAAGTAAGCATAAAAAGTGTTGCTTATATTGTTTCATAAAATATCGTATTTTATTTTGAACACACACACATGGTAATCCTCATCTGCTTTAAGATTTTTAACGGTACCGCAGGTTTTTTTTGTTTATTTTTATTGTGTTAAGCATTTTGATTTTTTTTCTCGTTCAAATAAAGCGCAACGAAAGAAATTGTGTGGCTTTAAATTAATCCAAAGAAATAAAGTCAATTTGAAAAGACACATTATGTTTCTGATACTGCTGAGATTAATGACGTTATAGAGACCCAAATAAGAATATAGGCTTAATTCAAATGACCTGTACAAAAAGCTTTATATCTCTGCCTGACCGTAAGATGTCAATTTGCGGAAATGACTTATAAAAAAAAATTGCAACAGAAACTCCAAAAATTAGACTTAGAATATTGGATCGGAACAAAGTACAAGACGGGATGAAGAGTATTGTCGTCATAATTAGTCTTGAGGGTAATAACTAGCGTGTCGTGAAAAACGTTATTGAAGAGTATTTGACGGAATGGCATCACGGGCCTATAAACAAAGTTGCGCACTATTAGCGCCGTAATGATAAGGCCCGCTTGGGGGTCCAGCCCAACAATAACAATTTGAAGGTTTCCCCGTGGTGAGCCCAACATATACATTCGCGTAATCGGTGTTTGCTAACATTTTCTGTAACGACGGGTCGTCCGGTACTACGGTACCGCTGGGTATTGGCCATTGGGGCTGGGGTTGTGTAATATGCGAGAGAAGGGGCACTCGGTACTGCGGTACATCCTGAAATGGGCGATTTGGGTTGGGGTGTTCAACACAATACAGGAAATGCTTGGTACTACAAGGCCTCTGGGAATGGACAAGTTGGGGTTGGGTTTTGGAAAAAAACAAGACCAGGTGCGCCCGGAATTACAGTACCTTTGAGAATGGGCGATTTGGTGTAGGGTAGGTGTTAAATGCAAGACAGGAGCGCCTGGTACTGTGTTACCTCCGAGAAGGCTTCATTTTGGTCAAGATGGGCATCTATCAAGAATTCACACTAACATGGATATATATATATATATATATATATATATATATTTATATATATAATATATATATTGCATCATTCCGTCTTCGCGAGACTATGGACTGGCTATGTACACTTCCATAAATGGCAGTCTCGGCTGTATTTCTCGTAGGAGAACCTTGACTCCTGTTAGACTTTGCCTTCCTTATTGTTCTTTTTGTTTCAAGGGCCTCGCTTCGCGCATCTTCTGTCTGTTTTTCTCTTTCATACACAGCTGTTCGCAAGCTGGGACGGTGCTCAGAGATGATTTCCCATTCGTTGATTTTTAAATTGGGCTAGTAAATTTAACGTCAAAATCAAGGCCAGTGTCTTACTGATGTCCGTCAAAACCAAGGCCAGTGTCTCACCGATGTCTGCCAAGACCAAGAAAAAAAAGCCAGAAGAAATTATTAGAGAAAAATGTAATCTTACGACTCCTGATCTGAATGATAGCATCAGATGTGGACTACAGACTTAGCAAAACAGTTTGTTTCTTTGTTGTTTCTTTGTTTGTTGTTTTTGTCTTTTTATTTTGACATGTCTCTCTACACAAAAGACTTGAAAAAATACACAAACTCTATTTGAACGTTTAAGAGATAATGGTGTGAAATATAATATAATATCGTTAAAAAATTCGACTTATTAAGATAACTGGCTCTCAAAAAGAGTGACATTATATTTTCTTGAATGTCTCAAAGATCATTTCTTGTCTACCCATGTGTTAAGGAGAGTTATCCTCAATACATCGTCTCTGACATGTGACATAAAAGTAGCAATGACTTGTGTTTAAATCAGAGATTTTTGAGTAACTTGGTGTTTAGTCAGGAGACTTTAATTTTGTTGCCGAGCTTATGCCGATTGGCGTTTTTCGAATCCCCCTCTTTCTTTCTCTTCCTCCCTCCATCAATCTATCTCTTTCACTCACCCTCTCTGCCTCGCTGTCACACACACTCTCTCTCTATTTATCCTATACTTCTCCCTATATCTCCCTTTCTCTGTCCTCTCTCTCCTTCACACTCTGTCCATACCTATTCCTACCTCCTAATCTAGCCTTCCCTAACACCCTGTCTATATCTACTCCTACCTCATAACCAACCTTTCCCTCACACTCTGTCCATATCTACTCCTAACGCCTAACCTAACCTACCCTTCCCTCACACTCTGTCCATATCTACTCCTAACGCCTAACCTAACCTACCCTTCCCTCACACTCTGGCCATATCTACTCCTAACGCCTAACCTAACCTACCCTTCCCTCACACTCTGTTCATATCTATTCCAACCTCCTAACCTAGCATTCATCTCCACCCCCAGATTAAGAGCTTAGCGTTCTTGGAATACATTATATGAACTCGACCTCTCTGTGCAACCCAATAGCCAGGGCGATTTCAATACCTGCACCCCCGGGCACCGCAGGGTAGCCCGTGGCCGTTGATACCAGAAACACAACTCCTGCATGACCCCGGCTATTAGAATCTAGTTGACATTACAAGTCCGGGACCAGTATTGCCAGCTCATTAGCATATCTCCCCCACCCTTTTACACCCTTACCAGAATACGAAACGCGAGAATATCATTGCCGGATAAGAGCTGCTGTAAAAGTAGCCGTAGGTCCAAGATCGGCCGTCTGTGAGTCACTGCAGTTACTAGTCTGGACGGCCATGGAAGGAACTGATGCAGTCCTGAGATGGACACGTCCTTTCTGGAATGTACTGAAATCGAGGCACATTTATGTTACGTCATATTTAAAATGTCCGAAAACGAAAGAGAGGCTGAACGTTTTAACAATGAAAGAGATTATGAAAGTTTTCACAACGAAAGAAAAGATGGAAGTTATAACAACGAAAGAGAAGATAAAAGTTGTAACAACGAATGAGAAGATGAAAGTTGTAACAACGAAAGAGAAGATGGAAGGTGTAAAAACGAAAGAGAAGGTGGAAGTTGTAACAACGAAAGAGAAGATGGAAGTTGTAACAACGAAGGAGAAGATGGAAATTGTAACAACGAAAGAGAAGATGGAAGTTTTAAAACAAATTTAACATGATCTCCCCGAGTGGATGATCTGTAATAGGGGGAGTAAGGGGTGGGGGTTGACTTAATCTTTAGCTTTACTTACAACATAAAAGTCATTAAAAAAAAGACTACATTGAAAACCTTTTAAATAAATTTAGTCAGACGACATAATAATTATATCAAAATACATTTGACCTTTCTGTGATGTCTCTTTCCAGTTTATTATAATTATTCATTTATTTATTTTAATGCTTGCATTACTGACCAAATATTTTTATCCTACATTTCCCAACGTCCATTAAAATCGACACTTATCTCATATTATAAACAAGGTGAAGACGTCGACGTCATTTCGTAATGTAAGTTTTTAGCTTCCAACGAACGAGGTCCGTTTTGAAGACGTCTTGTGGTGTTTGATGTGGCGACCAGAGGAATGGTTTAGTGGAGGGACGCAAAACTGTTCATTTAAAAGGCATTAGGATGATCCTGTGTTATCTTATGTTGTTGTTTCTTGTTTGGTTGGGGGCAGGAAGAAAGCTAATTGGCCAAAGGGAGCTACCAAAAGACGTCTGATAGGACTGACATGTCAAGACTGATGTTGATTATAATGACGCTTAAGATGTCTAATGAGCCTGACACATGAGACGTCTAATGGGACTGACACATGAGACTTCTAATGAGCCTGACACATGAGACGTCTAATGAGACGTCTAATGAGACTGACACATGAGACGTTTAATGAGACTGACACATGAGACATCTAATGAGACTGACACATAAAACGTCTAATGAGACTGACACATGAGACGTATAATGAGCCTGACACTTTAGACGTCTATTGAGAGTGACACATAAGACGTCTAAAGGGACAGACACATGAGACGTCTAATGAGACTGACACATGAGACGTTATTGAGATTGACACATAAGACGTCTATTTGAGATGGAGAGATGAGACGTCTAATGAGCCTGACACATGAGACTTCAGTGATGTTGAGATGAAAGACTGACATTCAACAGTGTTTTCGTATTGGTGCTGGGTATAATGTCACGGTGCGTCTTTCCATAGATCACTTATAAAATGAGTACTACAAATCAGAGCACTTCTCCGTGTGATCTTCTTCAGAATGATCAAGACGTTGATGCCAGGCCCTCAAATATAAGAAGAAGTCAAGAAGAAGATATTTAGAACAATATTTGTTAAGGGGATCCAGACGGATTTTAAGATCATCATCATCATCATTATCATGTCTCTTAGTCCATGGACCGTTAAGGCGCCACAGATGACATGTGAACTATCCTCCTCTATTCGTCTCTGTCTTCTGCACTACGCACAGCATCGCCCAGTGCTAGTCCTGTCCACTCTTTGATGTTATCCTCCTATCTTTTTCTTTCTCTTCTTCTCCCTCCTCTTGTGGTGCCATACAATATTTCTTTGGCAAGCCCTTGTTTCCTTGTGACGTGGCCGTACCGTTGTAGTTTGCGTTTTTTCACAGTCACCAGTAGGTCATCGTCCTCCCCAATTTTAAGATCACCTGGAGTAATTCCAAAGTAAACTAAATCTTCTTGACCTTGAAAAGGACTCCAATGACCATCTATGGTGGCTTTCTTATTTCTCTGACAAGTGGAAGAAATTAGAACGTGATTTACTGACCCATCCTTAATCCATTGGATTTAACACGTCCGTGTGGATGAACCAATGACAACCAAACCAGCCACAAACAGCACCTGTCTACGGGGCGATCTGTTCATGGAGTTCTGTTAGCACACCTGCGCGCTCAGTACCAACCGTACCCTATTCCCTTCATAAGGGATACTTTCCATGCATGATGGTTTGACATGCGAAATCTTTAATTTATATAATGCTATAGTTATAGCCCTATAAATACTGGCGGCGGCAATGCGAGACCTTCCCTTCTACAAAAGTTGTTCGACAAAACATGTATTCAAGTAACGCACTTTATAAGAATCCTAACTAGTGCTATCCCCCACCCCCACGGCTGGTACGCCACTGCACACATTATTCACGCCCATGATATATATCAATATTCTAATATTACATCAAATTCAATTAGAGATTTTCTCCGTAAAAAAAATATGCATTCATTTTACTGATCTAATATTTTATATAAAATTATATATTACGCAATTGTATAATTTTTTTTTAATTTTTAAGAATCTCGTTTAGCTTAGTTATCGGGAATTTTCCTTTGCACACTATGTAACTAATCTTGACACATTACTTTCTTTCATGCCTAAAGAACTATACGCATTGATATGTTTTAAAAATATTTGAAACATGATAACTAAGGTAATGAGTTTTTTTTTCCCCCGAGGTAAATCTGACGATGCAGCCAAACATGATACGAATCTATGAAAAAGATTTCTTTTTAACGCATCCAGGTTGGTATGGCTTTTTTTGACACATGCTCATTGCTCAGAGGTCAAGGGTTAATTTCGCACGACACCTACACACTAAACCCTAAACTGCTACACACCGTACCTGACGCACTTTGATGACGTGACGCACCGGATGGAGATCTCTGCCCTAAGGGAACAGGAACTACGTCATTGCGCGCCAGCTGCGTCTCTCTACACACAATATTAATGACGGTGTATCATTGGAGAACTGATTTAATGCGGCTTCTTGTTCAGTCATCTTTCGCTCATCTCTGCCACCTTATAGACGGGTCCATCTTTCGCTCATCTCTGCCACCTTATAGACGGGTCTGCTTTTAATCAAATGTGTCGTGTAACCCGAAGTTCCTCAGATCCCCGACTCTCTGGTAGTTTGAGATGCACCTTGATCTAAAGATGCAAGCCCATCTCTACCATGCCGGCAATGTTGTCTCACTGTCCTTGTGTCCAGATATAGCTGGAGTACGCGCCCATCTCTGCCATGCCGGCAATCTTAGAAAAAGTCGTTCTCCGCCAACTCCTGGATCACCTCATTCAATGTGACTTGTTTGAACCTTTCCAGTCAGCATACAGGGCGCATCACTCTACTGAGACAGCTCTGTTGCGCGTCGTAAACGACCTTCTGTTGTCTTGTGATGAGGGCCAGGTATCGATTTTGTCTTTACTCGATCTATCGGCAGCTTTCGATACGCTTGATCACGGCATACTGCTCCAGCGTCTGCAAAAAACGTTCGGTCTCTCGTCCTGAGTTGGTTCCGATCATATCTGACTAATCGGGTCCAGTCAGTTATTTTAAATGGCTTGACCTCGAAGAAATCTAATATCGAATTCGGAGTACCCCAGGGCTCCGTCCTAGGCCCGATGCTTTTCACGATGTACATTCAGCCCCTGGGTGCAGAGATCAAGCAGTTTGACATGCAAAACCACATGTTCGCGGACGACACCCAACTTCATCAATCCGTGATCCCCTCTCAGTTCCCTCAGCTGCTGAGTATAACACAGAAGACAGTGGAATCAGTTAAGCACTGGATGACCATAAACAAGCTCAAATTAAATGATGATAAGACAGAGCTGCTCCCCATCGCGACCGCTCAGAAGCAAAAATCTGCAAATAACACGACATCAATTACTCTCTCAGGTGTGCGCATTGAGTTAGCTCAAACAGTGCGGTACCTGGATGTCTACCTAGATAGAAGACTAACTTTTGAAAGTCATATTAACATGCTATGCAAGGCGATTTTTCTAGAGCTGCGCAGGATTAGTCACATCAGGCCCTTCCTAACAATTGATGCAACATAGAGGCTGATGTCTGCATTTGTGCTATCACGCATGGACTATTGCAATGCTCTTATGGTGGGTCTTCCAGCTACGCTTCTGGATAAAATTCAAATAGCACAGAATAATGCGGCTCGCATTGTTCTCTGCAAAAGCAAGTTCGACCATGCAAAAACACTTCTGAGTGAGTTGCACTGGCTGCCGGTCCGTGCTCGCATAGAGTACAAAATTGCAACGTTGTGCTACCGGGGTTTACATGGCCTGGCGCCGTCCTATCTGAAAGAGCTGCTGACGCCTTATGTACCCACTAGACAACTCCGCTCATCCGATAGTGACAAACTCTCGACACATGTTCGACTTGAGCTTACAGAAAGCGCACTTTCGCATTTGCTGGTCCAACAATTTGGAACGCCCTTCCAGTCGATCTCAGAAACAACCAGATATTGGAGTACTTTAAAACCGATTTAAAGACACATATATTTCGCAAACACCTTCTGGGATGATGTACCATATCTTCCAGTTAATGCATAATGGCTGTGTTGCTTAGGGTTGAAATGGTTAGAAAGACTTTGCCATTGTATGCTTGTAATTAGTTTTTGTAGTGTTGCGTTTGTTTTAAATGTGGTAAATTATAAATGTGGTTGACTTTGTACCGCACTTCGAGACTTTGGGGATGAAGCGTATTTTTGAAATGAACTTTATTAGTATTATTATTATTAATGTTGTCTCACTGTCCTTGTGTCTAGATACAGCTGGAGTACGTGCCCATCTCTACCATCCCGGCAATGTTGTCTCACTGTCATTGTGTCCAGATATAGCTGGAGTACCCACCCCTCTCTACCATGCAGGCAATGTTATCTCACTGTCCTTGTGTTCAGATATAGCTGGAGTACGCGCCCATCTCTACCATGCCGGCTATGTTATCTCACTGTCCTTGCGCCCATCTGTCGGAACTGTTAGCGTGACGAAATTGTGACGCAATACCATACCGGAACGAAACAGTTTTTTCAACACCTGGTAACGCAGTGGTTCTCAACCTTCTTAATACCGCGTCCCTTTAATACAGTTCTTCGTGTTGTGGCGACGCCCAACAAACAATTGTTTTAAATGCTACTTTCTAACGATAGAGTATATGTGTTTTCCGATGGTCTTAGGCGACCTTTGAAAGGGCCGTTCGACCCCCCAATGGGGTCGCGACCCACAGGTTGAGAACCGCTGTGCTAGTGCATTGCCCGTCACTTGGAAACAAAACCAATCTTAACATTTCGACGATAAGAAATCTTCAGCGGAACAAATTTTTAAGAATAATAATTATACAACTTCTTCAAAAGAAAGAGAAATCATGGGGTCAAGGACCAAGGCTACGCCCTGGGGGGATAACGGGGTGTGTGTGTGAGTGACACAAACACGACGAGGGGCAACCAGTGATCTGCTCGAAACGTAAGAGTCTTAGGTCTCCGTTTTTTTTTAAATACATTTTTAAAATCTTTTATTAATTTTTTTTTTAGTTTGGTATAATACGTTGCTGCCTTGGACTTTCTTTTGGGGAAATATCTCAACGAAATAAGAATTGAAATAAAACCTGACATAGATTTTAATTTAAAAGGGTTATTAAAAATTAGGAAAAAAAAATAAGCAGAACAAAATTGGCATATTTTTATTTATAATTTGAGAAATAAAAAGCCAAGAAAAATATATCTAACTAGATATAGCCCGCCAAAAATTGGCGACAGCAATGCGCGAACTTCCCAGCTACTAAAGTTACTTGACAAAACATGAACTCAAGTAACGCACATTTAAAAATCCCAATTTTTGGCAGTTCTTCTTCCCTCCATGATACCTCACTTGCACACTTTTTATTTTACGCCCATGAACTATATTAAATATTTTGATGTCCCAACCACTTTTAAACGGAATATTTTTACATCATATTTAAACTAAATTGAGACGATTTCATTTTCTGAAAAGAAAATAATACGCACCGAACGCAGTTGCGTTCGTTAAAAAAAAAAAATTAAAAAATTAGCGTATTTATCGGGTATTATATTTTGCGCGCTATTGGACTCATTATAGAACCATACTTTCTTTCAAACATTTAGAATTATTTGTAATATATTGTGAATACCTAATTCGCTGATTAGGAAGAAGCCGGAAAGGGAAGCAGTCCAAGAGTCACACCAGCAGCGTAATCACAGAGCTATATATCTCTATGTTTATGAGCGTAATATATAGAAGATATTCGATATAAGTACTTCCGTTTAAACGGCGTGCGTTCAACAACAACAGTTAGGCAGCGTTTAAGATAAAAATAAAATGCCTGCCCACCTTCGCGTATAATTAATAATAGGAATTCGCTCTGTCAACTTAATCTGAACCAAATGGATGGATCCACACAAAACCACAATGAATATATCTTACGTCAAAATAAGCCCTTCTTACACACACGCACAGACACACACTTCCACGAACGTGCGCACACACACACACACAAACACACACTCATACACAATGAGTTGAGGTGCGATGATTATGTTATGACATACAACCTTCGGGTAATGGAGAAATTGAGAAGCTCACAAAAAAGAAGGTTGAAAGATTTGGACGGTTTAGATCTTCTCCACTGCATACATTTCATGACACCGCTGGCTGCGTGTCTGTTTCAGCCGTCTGCTAGTGAAGGCTTTCTGTACCAGCCATCTCTACGCACTATTTCTCTTTTATTTTGTCTTTAGCTTACGTAAGAACAAGAAATCATCCTCCTTTTCACAAACTGTGTATTTATTAATAGCAATAGACAAAGACTTGATGACGTCATATCGATTTCTTCCTCTTATTCTCTATTCTATTACTCTTATTACCAATACGTCAGGAACGTAAATAAATAAGCCCAAACAAATTAAAAAAAAAAAAAAAAATTAAAAAGAACACACGAATAAGAAATGAGTTAGGCTGAAGACATATCAAAAGCTCTGACGTCACACTGCCATTTCCTTACAATGATATCAATACACGCAGATCTGACGTCAGGTCCACGGGTTCCCCTCCCCCACCCCTCCACCCGGACGCCACCAATGTCTATCCGATGGGCCCCGTGTCAACTTTTTTGTCGCCTTATCAACCCGCCCCCACAACCTGCTTCAACCAACCTATCGATTTGATTGGTTCTAAGACCATGGGAAAATACCCCCCCCCCCACACACCTCTCTTTCTTCAATAATGTGACCCCTTCCTGTCGAACCCCAACACCGACACGAACACACACTATGACATACACACACACACGCCGTTTAGGACTAGCAAAGTTGCCGAACCAATTACCCAGGCTGTCACCGACCCCCGCCTGAGCCCTGATATCACGTGCGTCCAATTAAAGCTCCCCCCCCCCCTTTTCTTTTGTGCAGCTTGTCCTGGTGGGGAAATTGGAGGTGTGGTGAGGGGTGGTGGTGGAGAGCGAATAGTATGTGAGTTTTTGGGCGGGGGTGGGGGTGGTCAAGATTTAAAAAAAAAAAAAGTTTATAGAAAGCAAATGAATGTCTTGAAGGTTTTTCTTATTGTTCTTTCATTTGACAATGTCTGCTGTGACGTTCTGGGGCGTCTCGCGGGACCACACGACAGAGGTTCTCACAGCACATATTAGAAAAAAAAACAAACAAACTCCTCTTCCATCCACTAACCCTACCCTGATATGTCCTGGAGTTGTTGGCATTTCAAGATCTACTTCCGTCTAGTGTACGTTGGGTCTCACCAGGCTTCCGATGCACTCACTCCAAAGGCTGGCAAGGTACTCAATTACTCCAATGTGTGGCAAGTTACTCGATTACTCCAACGTCATGCAAGTTACTCGATTCCTCCAATATCTTGCAAGTTACTCGATTACTCCAACCATCATGCAAGTTACTCGATTCCTCCAATTTCTGGCAAGTTACTAGATTACTCCAATGTGTGGCAATTTACTCGATTACTCCAACGTCGAGCAAGTTACTGGATTACTCCAATGTCTGGCAAGTTACTGGATTACTCCAATGTGTGGCAAGTTAATCGATTTCTCCAACGTCATGCATGTTACTCGATTACTCCAATATCTGACTATACAATGTGTTCGTACGGGTAGCTGAGTCTAACTTATGTGATTTACTCGTACAGATACAAATTATGGACTATGCCTTTGTAACACTTTTAACATAAGTCCCAAAAGCCTGTAGGGTGAGACGACTCAACGTTCTGCTAATCAGCATTAGCTAAAACAG
Source organism: Lymnaea stagnalis (assembly GCA_964033795.1). NCBI lineage: Eukaryota > Metazoa > Mollusca > Gastropoda > Lymnaeidae > Lymnaea > Lymnaea stagnalis. The sequence continues at coordinate 273,136 of CAXITT010000767.1, read as the reverse complement.
TATCCTTGCTAACAATGCCCATTAACACACCTGAATGGGAAAAAACAAACAAACATTCACATTACAAGTATAAGTTTAATGTAGATAATAAATATATTTATATTTATGTTAACGTAAGTCAGAGATCAGTTCCAAAATAACTCGAATAATTCATCATGTTCAAATGTCATGTTTTCACTTCATTCTAGTTTGAACATTTGACACTGTCATCATTTAATCTTTAGTATTTTAATTATGGTTGTTCGTCCGTCGAAGTCGACTAGGACCATCGAATCATCCGGTTAGGGGCCGGGGGGGGGGATTACGGAGAGCTCGTAGGTGGCTTGCTAGACCGATCCTTGCTTGGAATAATCTATGACACCATGGGCATGGAATAGTTGCTTCAGACGGTTACCTAATGTTGCTCTTTCGGGCAAGCCTGCGTGTCTCAGCTGTGGTTTTTAATTATAACAAAGGCCGACAACAACAACAACAGAATTCTTGCTTCCCTTGAGTTTTAAGTCTGTTTCTGGCCTTATTTGGGGCGCTGATTCAGGAAATTGCATTGGAGTTATCCTAACAGTTATAGTTATTCATGTATTCGTGAATTTATTATTTTTATAAACATGTTTTTCTCTATTTAAGCCATATAAGGTCAATTTGGCAAATCTGGATATCATTTTAAAAAAAAAAAATGTTTAAATGGGAAATATATTTATATAAATTAGAAAAAAATTTTGAATATAAAGACATTGCCTTTATTTGTATAATACACATTACAATACAATTGATAAGTACAAGGACTCTATAACGGAGTTTCTTCTGGTTGATCAACGAGCTGGTTGAATACCCGTGCTTCGCTGCGATGCTCCAGGGAGTTACAGATATATAGAATGCTGTTGTTCACTGTCAGGGGCAATGCAGACTTTGACAGGAAACACCAGGCGCTTAAACTGAAGGTGGTAGTTGGTGGGAATCATTGGCGCTCGGGGGTATTAAAACTGTTTCTCCAGCACCACAGCATGTGAAGATGGTTGATTCAATGGCTTCTCTATTTAAGGCTTTAACTTATAATACAACCTGGTGCTGTTACAAGATTTACGGGGCTATCAGATTGCGCAGCAGCAAGATTGCGGTACGGGCTTTCAGACAGAGATGATATAGTGGAATCCCTGTCGGTTGAAAAAGTAAAGGAATTACCGGGCAGTGAACCACTTCATCTCAATCAACCACGGAGTCTACAGACTCATATCTCCATCTCAGGGAACTACCAGGCAGTAAACCACGTCATCTGACTCAACCACGGAGTCTACAGACTCATATATCGCCATCTCAGTAGGAAGTTCATTCATTAAAGATAATCCTTAACACTGTCGTGCTGTTTTGTGATGTAAGAAAAGTTCTTTACTCAACCCAGATCAAATGATCTGTGTGTCATTTCGTTAAATGTTAGTATATCTTTGCACTCAATGTCTTTAGATCTTTGACAACTTTACAGAGATTATCCGTAGTGTGTATCTGGTCAATATCTTTCTTTAAATTGCTACTTTCTTTTTGGAGCTGGAAGTTGTACAACTCAAACGCCTTTAGATGAACCCCCATGCTGACTCAAAGGTGAGATGACTTAAGACAGACCTCATCAGCACGCGTCCCCGAAGAAAGTGACAGTTGGGGGGACAGACCGAGCTGTCTTTCCACTGGTGCTATAGACGGCTAACCATTTTCGAGAGTTTCTTTTATTTTATTGCGTTATTGAATGATAACAATGTCTTCATCTTATGGTGATATTCAACCTCTGATGCGTGATTTAACAACTCAAATATAAATCTTCTTATTCGATGCTCATTTTTCCCAAAAATAAAACAGGGCATGTTCAAATGCAGTGTAAAACATATTATAGGTGAAATGAAAACACTAAACAAAACTGCGCTGCCGAAACAAACCATTGCCTTTGTGTATGTTTTGAACTTTGCTCCATTTAAGCCACTTAAAAAGCTGATTTAAAGAAAAAACAAAAAAACCTGTGCGTGCTAGACGAAAGGAGGAATCTCCACCATGAAAAATCAACACCAAGATCTTGATATCACGTGATCAGTGAGTGAGTGAGTGAGTTAGTAAGTGAGTGGGCGAGTGAGTGAATGTGTGAGTGAGTGACTTGACGAGTGGATGAGTGATTGAGTAAGTTGATGAGTGGGTGAGTGAGTGACTGAGTGAGTGAATGGGTGAGTGAGTGGTATATGTCTTTTATATATATATTTGATATATATAATCTGAAAATTATTTAGATGTCAGATCGGGATCTTATCAGACTACATACATTTTAATTGCTAAAACTTCCCAATTTGCTCTGTTAAAACAGCTCCATATAGATTTTATTTTCAACATTTAGAAAATCTTTACTGAGTTTGAATAATAGAACATACAAATATATAGGATATGTGGTGCTAACAATGGAGCTCAAGATAAGACATGGGCTCCACATATTGTATAAAAACTTGTACGAAGCAATCGCTCTAGTCGCTAAATTCTTACCTCCAGTCCTGGGAAAGAGAATGTACTTCAGCCTGGAACAAACATTGCATTTCATCGAAAGGGATAGAAGAATATGCAGACATTTTTTTAACAAAAGAAGATAGCTTAGTAATTGTGGATTAACATGGGAAACTTTATGAATCACATTTTGTGTTTGAGAATAAAAAATATAATTTGTTGGAACTTGAGCCACCTGTCAAAAGAATGGCGTTCTGTCACTGTTACTGTAGACAAAGAGGACTGTCACTCATTGTGTTACGCAAAATAAAGACGGAAGAAAATATGTTCAAAAATTAATTGAAAAAATAAATAATTCGAATCCTTTAGCTTGATTAGAGTGCTCATCTATGCTCGTCTACGCTCATCTAAGCTCGTCTACGCTCATCTACGCTCATCTACGCTCATCTACGCTCGTCTACGCTCGTCTACGCTCATCTATGCTCGTCTACGCTCATCTATGCTCGTCTACGCTCATCTATGCTCGTCTACGCTCATCTATGCTCGTCTACGCTCATCCATGCCCGTCTACGCTCATCTATGCTCGCCTACACTCATCCATGCTCGTCTACGCTCATCTATGCTCGTCTACGCTCATCTATGCTCGTCTACGCTCATCTATGCTCGTCTACGCTCATCTATGCTCGTCTACGCTCATCTACGCTCGTCTACGCTCATCTACGCTGGTCTACGCTCATCTACGCTCGTCTACGCTCATCTATGCTCGTCTACGCTCATCTACGCTCATCCACGCTCGTCCACGCTCATCTATGCTCGTCTATGCTTTAACGTGACTTCTCTATTCAGGAATCACGGCAACGTGTCGTTAAACCAGCGAATATATAAAACACGTGCCCTTCATCAATCACATGTCAGTAGCGATAGGAAAAAAAACAAACTATTTCACATTGTAGAATAATACTAAAGATTAAATGTGCCTTTCAAGAATTATTTGATTGGCTTCACCAACAAAATATTAAACTATACATTAACAAATAATAAAAAATTAAAAATGTACAATTATATTTTAAGTCGGAGGTTACCAAACTGTGGTCTGCGGGGTGGGGAAAAACTCACACAGATATCCCGATTTTTTTCAGAATTTGACAAAGGGCGTTGTGAGAACCTGGAAGCAGCAAGAGCGACGTGACTTGGAAATGTTTGGGGAATTTCTGTTTTAAGTCTTTGGGGCACGCTACAAAAATTAACCCAACGAACAGGGGCTGATATCCCCCAGGTTTTCTGATCAGGGGCTAATGGCCCCCAAGTTTGATGATCAGGAGCTAGTGGCCCTCAGGTTTGGTGAATAGGGGCTAGTGGCCCCCAGGTTTGGTGAATAGGGGCTAGTGGCCCCCAGGTTTGGTGAATAGGGGCTAGTGGCCCCCAGGTTTGGTGAATAGGGGCTAGTGGCCCCCAGGTTTGGTGAATAGGGGCTAGTGGTCCCCAGGTTTGGTGAACAGGGGCTAGTGGCCCCGAGGTTTGCTGAAAAGTGTCTAATGGCCCCCAGGTTTGGAGATCAGTGGCTAATTGCCCTCAGTTTTTGTGAACAGGGGCTAGTGGCCCTCAAGTTTGGTGAGGCTTGATCTAAAAACAAGTGTTTGATGAGTTGTTTTGTTGTATAATGTTTTGTTGCCAGCGGCTAATGATCTGTTCTGTATTCCCTCCACAGTCCAGCTTTTATTCCATTGCCCTCAAGTCTCTCATCACAATCTCCACGGTGGTCCTTTTAGGACTCATACTGGCATACCACGCCTTAGAGATACAGGTAAGGTACGGGGGTCAGGGGCTTGGGTATTGGGTTTGATGCTGGTAATAGTGACTGTCACTTTTAGATCGTCCATTGTTGGGAGATAAAAAAAGGTGTGTTGTGTGTTTTGACACGTTAATAGTCTTATCTTCAATATGCTTAATCGCATGTGGCCTACGGGTATTTGTAATTTGGCATCGCGCTTCATATTGTCTGGGAAAGATGGAATTTACTGAGATCTATTTTCAGTTAAGAAATTCACCATAGCAAGATAAAAAAAAGTATGCAACCCAGGCAAAAAAAAATAATCTAAAAAAAAATAAATAATGAATAATCGCTATTTCGCAGTGCACTTGTTAGACTTTGCAATAGGGCGGCCGTGGTGAAACGTTGATGCGACAAGGGAGCCGTCAACCCATTTTTTTTAGAGGAAACCTCTATTCTTATAACATGGCTTCTCTATTCATGGCATTAGTTCGTAAAACTTGTTAAACCTGATTAAACTTATATTTCTTGGCCAAATCTAAATACCCCCCCCCCCTTCCCCACAAACGCTTTTTTTTTTTTTAAAGTCGTTATAGTCTGTTATTGAATGAAGTTCCATGTGATAAGAAAGCTGTTTTTTTAATTTTTAAAGTGGATTTAGTCTGTAATTGAATGAAGTTCCATGTGATAAGAAAGGTGTTTTTTTATTTTTAAAGTGGATTTAGTCTATAATTGAATGAAGTTCCATGTGATAAGAAAGCTGTTTTTTTTATTTTTAAAGTGGATTTAGTCTGTAATTGAATGAAGTTCCATGTGAAAAGAAATGTGTTTTTTTATTTTTAAAGTGGATTTAGTCTATAATTGAATGAAGTTCCATGTGATAAGAAAGCTGTTTTTTTTATTTTTAAAGTGGATTTAGTCTGTAATTGAATGAAGTTCCATGTGAAAAGAAATGTGTTTTTTTATTTTTAAAGTGGATTTAGTCTATAATTGAATGAAGTTCCATGTGATAAGAAAGCTGTTTTTTTTATTTTTAAAGTGGATTTAGTCTGTAATTGAATGAAGTTCCATGTGAAAAGAAATGTGTTTTTTTATTTTTAAAGTGGATTTAGTCTATAATTGAATGAAGTTCCATGTGATAAGAAAGCTGTTTTTTTTATTTTTAAAGTGGATTTAGTCTGTAATTGAATGAAGTTCCATGTGAAAAGAAATCTGTTTTTTTATTTTTAAAGTGGATTTAGTCTGTAATTGAATGAAGTTCCATGTGATAAGAAAGCTGTTTTTTATTTTTAAATTGGATTTAGTCTGTAATTGAATGGAGGTCCATGTGATGAGAAAGCTGTTTTTATTTTTTTTATTTTTAAAGTGGATTTAGTCTGTAATTGAATGAAGTTCCATGTGATAAGAAAGCTGTTTTTTATTTTTAAATTGGATTTAGTCTATAATTGAATGAAGTTCCATGTGATAAGAAAGCTGTTTTTTTTATTTTTAAATTGATTTAGTCTGTAATTGAATGAAGTTCCAAATGATAAGAAAGCTGTTTTTTTATTTTTATTTTTAAAGTGGATTTAGTCTGTAATTGAATGAAGTTCCATGTGATAAGAAAGCTGTTTTTTTTATTTTTAAAGTGGATTTAGTCTGTAATTGAATGAAGTTCCATGTGAAAAGAAATCTGTTTTTTTTATTTTTAAAGTGGATTTAGTCTGTAATTGAATGAAGTTCCATGTGATAAGAAAGCTGTTTTTTTATTTTTAAAGTGGATTTAGTCTTTAATTGAATGGAGGTCCATGTGATAAGAAAGCTGGGTTTTTTTATTTATGAAGTGGATTTAGTCTGTAATTGAATGAAATTCCATGTGATAAGAAAGCTGGGTTTTTTTATTTTTAAAGTGGATTTAGTCTGTAATTGAATGAAGTTCCATTTGATAAGAAAGCTGTTTTTTTTTATTTTTAAAGTGGATTTAGTCTATAATTGAATGAAGTTCCATGTGATAAGAAAGCTATTTTTTTATTTTTAAAGTGGATTTAGTCTGTAATTGAATGAAGTTCCAAGTGATAAGAAAGCTGTTTTTTTTTGTTTTTTTTTTAAAGTGGATTTAGTCTGTAATTGAATGAAGTTCCAGGTGATAAGAAAGCTGTTTTTTTATTTTTAAAGTGGATTTAGTCTGTAATTGAATGAAGTTCCATGTGAAAAGAAATCTGTTTTTTTATTTTTAAAGTGGATTTAGTCTGTAATTGAATGAAGTTCCATGTGATAAGAAAGCTGTTTTTTATTTTTAAATTGGATTTAGTCTATAATTGAATGAAGTTCCATGTGATAAGAAAGCTGTTTTTTTTATTTTTAAATTGATTTAGTCTGTAATTGAATGAAGTTCCAAATGATAAGAAAGCTGTTTTTTTATTTTTATTTTTAAAGTGGATTTAGTCTGTAATTGAATGAAGTTCCATGTGATAAGAAAGCTGTTTTTTTTATTTTTAAAGTGGATTTAGTCTGTAATTGAATGAAGTTCCATGTGAAAAGAAATCTGTTTTTTTTATTTTTAAAGTGGATTTAGTCTGTAATTGAATGAAGTTCCATGTGATAAGAAAGCTGTTTTTTTATTTTTAAAGTGGATTTAGTCTTTAATTGAATGGAGGTCCATGTGATAAGAAAGCTGGGTTTTTTTATTTATGAAGTGGATTTAGTCTGTAATTGAATGAAATTCCATGTGATAAGAAAGCTGGGTTTTTTTATTTTTAAAGTGGATTTAGTCTGTAATTGAATGAAGTTCCATTTGATAAGAAAGCTGTTTTTTTTTATTTTTAAAGTGGATTTAGTCTATAATTGAATGAAGTTCCATGTGATAAGAAAGCTATTTTTTTATTTTTAAAGTGGATTTAGTCTGTAATTGAATGAAGTTCCAAGTGATAAGAAAGCTGTTTTTTTTTGTTTTTTTTTTAAAGTGGATTTAGTCTGTAATTGAATGAAGTTCCAGGTGATAAGAAAGCTGTTTTTTTATTTTTAAAGTGGATTTAGTCTGTAATTGAATGAAGTTCCATGTGAAAAGAAATCTGTTTTTTTATTTTTAAAGTGGATTTAGTCTGTAATTGAATGAAGTTCCATGTGATAAGAAAGCTGTTTTTTATTTTTAAATTGGATTTAGTCTGTAATTGAATGGAGGTCCATGTGATGAGAAAGCTGTTTTTATTTTTTTTATTTTTAAAGTGGATTTAGTCTGTAATTGAATGAAGTTCCAGGTGATAAGAAAGCTGTTTTTTTATTTTTAAAGTGGATTTAGTCTGTAATTGAATGAAGTTCCATGTGAAAAGAAATCTGTTTTTTAATTTTTAAAGTGGATTTAGTCTGTAATTGAATGAAGTTCCATGTGATAAGAAAGCTGTTTTTTATTTTTAAATTGGATTTAGTCTGTAATTGAATGGAGGTCCATGTGATGAGAAAGCTGTTTTTTTAATTTTTAAAGTGGATTTAGTCTGTAATTGAATGACGTTCTATGTGATAAGAAAACTTTTTTTTTTTTTAAATTTTTATAATTTTTTTTATTATTATTTTTTTTTTAGATTTCTTGTATTAAATTTGTAATAGTTTTTAAAAAAAATTAGTTTGTCTAAGTAAAAGTATTTATTTAACTACTGAAAATTAATAGGTATATTGTACATTTTTTAAAAAACTCCATTTATTGGGATCAATAAAAGAATCTTATCTTTTCCATTGTTACAGTTTTGAAAGACGAAGAATGAATTTTATTTCACAAGCACACATACACCACACACCACACTCCACACAAATGCTTATAGACTGTTGGCCCACACTGTCGTGTGTATGTTGTACATCAGCCACGTAGTGGTAGCCACGCCACCTCATTGTTGTGTTGACCTAACATGCTCTGGTGCCTTTGTGTTTTCACAGCAGGATGCTACGGACATCAAGAGTGACGATGAACACGTTAGTTGTCTTCTCCTGCATTGTTTCCTTTGTGTAGCAAATCATGGCGCAATATTTTTGTTTGTTTTGTTAAAAGCAACACTTTGTATCTGCATTTAATAACTTCGGGATCTGCCACCCAACTTTCTTGGGTGGAGTTCCGCATATCGCATGCCTTCCACATTAACAGTTGTGTTTGAGAGTAGAGAAAGCACAGGCATTAACTGTAAACTCTCTTATCTAAATATATGTAATTCACATTATCCTTAATATTCCAGCAATAAATGACATATGAATGAATCATCAGTATTTTTCTATCTTTGTATAACCATTTCACCATCACATCAACCATTATGTCACAGCAAACGGCTTTTTTAAATTATTAAATCACATAATAGCTCAAGTTGATATGTCTCGACGTCCATCTCCCCTTCTGGTCATAAAATATTTTCTCTCTATAAAACGTCTACAAAATCTTACTGTCCCCTGATGAGATGTCCCTTTTTTTCTTACTGTGCCCATGATAAAAAGTCCCCAACTTATTACTGCTCACCTTTAGTCTCCACGTACGAACTGTGTTGTCTGAGAAGATGGTGTCTCATTACATCCCATTGTCCCCTTAGTGCTGCAGGTTCTGGAAGAGAGAACCCTTGAAAGAGAAACTAGATTCAATTTCTTCTCATTGTACCTTGTATACTTAATTTTACAGCTATAATCTATAACCATTCGCCCCCACCCCCCATCTTTTACTGTTACCTCAGTCCTTACTACTCAGTATTTCCCTACTATTCGCAATCATCCCTGAAGTCTCACAACTCAATACTATTGACTGGCGCAGAATACTAACTTAACCTTGGCAGGGGCGTGAGAAGGGGGTGTGGAGAGGGTGTGCAACCCAGGGGGGGGGCATTTTTTTTCTTTACATGGAGGGGCGGCATCTTTTGGCCCAATGCAGAATTTCTTTATTTTTTTTTTTTTTGAAGGGGGCAGCACTAACCATAGATCCGCCACTGACAATGGCGCAAATAAAGTTTTAATATCTGTACAATCAATATGTTATACATGAACAGCACTACCACGGAATGCAATGATCTACCAGCATTTCATTTCTCTGTGACTGTCACCTCATTACGCTTTATTCGGACACTTGATGGACTCCACTTTATCATCTCTGTATCATTTTAACTTCACATCATTTGTAACATCTGGATGTCAGACTATATCATATTAACATCTGGATGTCATACTATATATCATATTAACATCTGGATGTCAGACACATCGCCTTGAGGGCATGGGAAAAAAATCAGTTTTACCGCTACATCACTTAATCGCATAATCAAAATTTATACCTGATCAATAATGTATCTGTGTTTGTGTTATATTCCAGCACTTTGGATATCCACAGGACATTATCACTAAGTCTTCTTTATGCCCTGGACTCTCCATTTATCTCAAGAAAAGGGGGAGATGGTGCGGGGGAGATAGGAGGGGGGGGGGCAAATGATTCATTATTTCATGTGAACACAAATCTGGGTTGGCTATTATGTAACTGCTGGGGATGTTTATATTGCCAAGGCCATTGCACGTAGTCTATGTTTCTATCGCCATGTCCATAGCGCGTGGTGTATGTTTATATCGCCATGCCCATAGTGCGTGGTGTATGTTTATATCGCCATGTCCATAGCAAGTGGTGTATGTTTATATCGCCATGTCCATAGCAAGTGGTGTATGTTTATATCGCCATGTCCATAGCAATTGGTGTATGTTTATATCGCCATGTTCATAGTGCCTGGTGTATGTTTATATCGCCATGTCCTTAGTGCGTGTTGTATGTTTATATCGCCATGTCCATAGCAAGTGGTGTATGTTTATATCGTCATGTCCATAGTGCGTGGTGTATGTTTATATCGCCATGTCCATAGCGCGTGGTGTATGTTTATATCGCCATGTCCATAGTGCGTGGTGTATGTTTATATCGCCATGTCCATAGCAAGTGGTGTATGTTTATATCGCCATGTCCATAGTGCGTGGTGTATATTTATATCGCCATGTCCATAGCGCGTGGTGTATGTTTATATTGCCATGTCCATAGTGCGTGGTGTATGTTTATATCGTCATGTCCATAGCGCGTGGTGTATGTTTATATCGCCATGTCCATAGTGCGTGGTGTATGTTTATATCGCCATGTCCATAGTGCGTGGTGTATGTTTATATCGCCATGTCCATAGCAAGTGGTGTATGTTCATGTCCATAGCGCGTGGTGTATGTTTATATCGCCATGTCCATAGTGCGTGGTGTATGTTTATATCGCCATGTCCATAGTGCGTGGTGTATGTTTATATCGCCATGTCCATAGCAAGTGGTGTATGTTTATATCGTCATGTCCATAGTGCGTGGTGTATGTTTATATCGTCATGTCCATAGTGCGTGTTGTATGTTTATATCGCCATGTCCATAGTGCGTGGTGTATGTTTATATCGCCATGTCCATAGTGCGTGGTGTATGTTTATATCGTCATGTCCATAGCGCGTGGTGTATGTTTATATCGCCATGTCCATAGTGCGTGGTGTATGTTTATATCGCCATGTCCATAGCAAGTGGTGTATGTTTATATCGTCATGTCCATAGCAAGTGGTGTATGTTTATATCGTCATGTCCATAGCGCGTGGTGTATGTTTATATCGCCATGTCCATAGCAAGTGGTGTATGTTTATATCGTCATGTCCATAGCGCGTGGTGTATGTTTATATCGTCATGTCCATAGTGCGTGGTGTTTGTTTATATTGCCATGTCCATAGTGCGTGGTGTATGTTTATATCGACATGTCCATAGCGCGTGGTGTATGTTTATATCGCCATGTCCATAGTGCGTGGTGTATGTTTATATCGCCATGTCCATAGTGCGTGGTGTATGTTTATATCGCCATGTCCATAGCACGTGGTGTATGTTTATATCGTCATGTCCATAGCGCGTGGTGTATGTTTATATCGTCATGTCCATAGTGCGTGGTGTATGTTTATATCGCCATAGCCATAGCAAGTGGTGTATGTTTATATCGCCATGTCCTTAGCGCTTGATGTATGTTTATATCGCCATGTCCATAGTGCGTGGTGTATGTTTATATCGTCATGTCCATAGTGCGTGGTGTATGTTTATATCGCCATGTCCATAGTGCGTGGTGTATGTTTATATCGTCATGTCCATAGCGCGTGGTGTATGTTTATATCGTCATGTCCATAGTGCGTGGTGTATGTTTATATCGCCATAGCCATAGCAAGTGGTGTATGTTTATATCGCCATGTCCATAGTGCGTGGTGTATGTTTATATCGTCATGTCCATAGTGCGTGGTGTATGTTTATATCGTCATGTCCATAGTGCGTGGTGTATGTTTATATCGTCATGTCCATAGTGCGTGGTGTATGTTTATATCGCCATAGCCATAGCAAGTGGTGTATGTTTATATCGCCATAGCCATAGCAAGTGGTGTATGTTTATATCGCCATGGCCATAGCAAGTGGTGTATGTTTACGCTAGGTAATAGTGTTTAAAGGGAAGAAAAATATAAAATTAACATTCAACTTCATTGTCGTGTGTCCAGCAACGATAGTCTTGGGGGTGGGGGGAGGAGGGGGGGGGAGATATTATGTTGGTTTATTGGGCTCGCTTACTCCTTGCACACGACCCATCTATAAAGTTGCTCCCTCACGCCACACTTAAATGTACTATAGCTTGCCATAGCTCCCCCCCCCCCCCCCCCCCCACTTGAGAGTCCACTGTATAGTGGGAGCCACAATTGAATTTATAACTCTGACAATTCTTGGTATATTTTTTTTTAACCTTCATACTCAATGTAAAATTTTGTATTTCAGCATAAGAACAGCACATTTATCTGGCACTGCATATTCTAATTTTAGACCATAAATCACCACAATCACCTGTTACAGGACATATACTCAGCACATGTGTAGCATTATTTCATCCGGATTTGACCTTAAGTGTAACTTTACTGACACATTTTCGTACGGTTTCGACAGTACGATGTAATGTTATGTTGAGCATGGTGCCCACACCGTCCAAAAACATCCCCAGTTTGAGAACCGCCACTTCACGCAAATGAGTTCAAGATTTATTTCCCCTTGTCAAGAGATTGTTAGTCTCCCCAGCATCTTGAGACCTACCGCCTATCCAATCATTCCCCCCATCCCACCCCCACTCGCCTCTCCAAAAATCCTTTAGACATTCAGGTAGCATTGGGATGGCGCAATGAGCGTCGAGCTGTCGGAGTTTTGAGGAGTTGAAGTCGAACAGGCGGTTGCTAGGAGTCAATCGGGAGTTGAACAATGCGTCTGTCGGGAGTCGAACAGGCGGGTGTGGGAGTGCGAGTCAGGCTTAGTTTCAAGAGTCGGAACGAAACTGGCAATATCGAATATTGTCGCAGTCCTTTCTTGTGTCAATGACATTTTTTGTTTTAGTGTTCTTGTCTTTTTTTGGCTGAAAATATGACTTTTGGACTTTTCTTAAATATGGTGAGAATAACAAATGACTATAATTTAAAAACTTGCTTATGACCTCCAGAAAGCATAATTTTAAAAAAAATAATAATAAATTTATACACAGTATAGATCGTCTTGTGTTTTTCAATAAGAATCAATCTAACAACAATCCCATTCACGATAATTTGGGTTCCAAAAAATGGCTCCGAATTTCAAGAATGAACTATGTTAAAAGGCGGGAAACACAGGTTCCTGGCAGAGCTACATCGCTTTAGAGAACAGCGAATCTGGGACTCGGTTTTTACCCTCTCATTTTAAATAAAGATTTTTTACCTATATGAACCTTTGGGCCATTACATATGAAGTCTTGGGCGATTGCATATGAAGCCTTGGGCGATTACATATGAAGCATTGGACGATTACATATGAAGCCTTGGGCGATTACATTTGAAGCCGTGGCCGGTTACATATGAAGCCTTGGACGGTTACATATGAAGCTGTGGGCGATTACATATGAAGCCTTGGACGATTAAATAGGAATCATTGGACAATTACATATGAAGCCTTGGACAATTACATATAAAGTCTGGCACTTATACATATAAAATCTTGTACAATTACACATGAAGCCCTGCACGATGAGTTCTCAGTACAAATTATGCAGGCTGTCAGCCATAAAACAACAAAAAGAAGCCCTCGTGTGACCTCGGGGATTGTTTGAGATGTGGGTCGAGGGGCGAAAAAGTGCTTGCCAAAACCAGGGATTCTCAAAACGTCCTGCCGCTGTTCAACGACCATCTGAGTCATCTGCGACCTCTTTTTCTGTGCAAGGGTGCTTCACAGCTTTTGGAAACTTTAAAAAAAAAAAGTAAAAACAAGAGCTATCGGACTTGGCGTCAAGTGAACGCTGCAATTTAAATAACGGTTTTGGGTTGTGGTAGAAACAATAAAGGAAGCTCTCTACGAAATTACTGGCTGCCAAATAATTACTATTGCTAGAGTACTTACTTAATAGCAGGAACTTATCACTCTAGATGTGTTGTGCTGGGCTTTAAACTTAACACAACACCACAGATTCATCACTGGTGTACATGAAGTCACATCATTATTAATCACAAGACCACAGATTCATCACTGGCGTAGATAAAGTCAGATCATCATTAAACACAAGACCACAGATTCATGAATGGGGTAGATGAAGTCACATCATTATGAAACACAAGACCACAGATTCATCACTGCAGTAGATTAAGTCACATCATTATTAAACGCAAGACCACAGATTCATCACTGGGGTACATGAAATCACATCATTATTAAACACAAGACCACAGATTCATCACTGGAGTAGATGAAGGCACATCATTATTAAACACAAGACCACAGATTCATCCCTGGGGTAGATGAAGTCACATCATTATGAAACACAAGACCACAGATTCATCACTGGGGTAGATGAAGTCACATCATTATGAAACACAAGACCACATATTCATCACTGGAGTAGATGAAGTCACATCATTATTAAACACAAGACCATGGATTCAGCACTGGAGTAGATGAAGTCACATCATTATTAAACACAAGACCACAGATTCTTCACTGGAGTAGATGAAGTCACATCATTATTAAACACAAGACCACAGATTCATCTCTGGGGTACATGAAATCACATCATTATTAAACACAAGACCACAGATTCATCACTGGGTAGATGAAGTCACATCATTATTAAACACAAGACCACAGGTTCATCAATGGAGTAGATGAAGTCACATCACAAGACCACAGATTCATCACTGGACTAGATGAAGTCACATCATTATTAAACACAAGACCACAGATTCATCACTGGAGTAGATGAAGTCACATCAGTATTAAACACAAGACCACAGATTCATCACTGGAGTACATGAAGTCACATCATCATTAAACACAAGACCACAGATTTATCACTGGAGTACATGAGGTCACATCATTATTAAACACAAGACCACAGATTCATCAATGGGGTACATGAAATCACATCATTATTAAACCCAAGACCACAGATTCATCACTGGGGTAGATGACGTCACAACATTATTAAACACAAGACCACAGATTCATCACTTGGGTAGATGACGTCAAACCATCATTTAAACATGCACCAAGACGCAATCTGTAAACGACTGGGAATATTGGCAATGGAATATCAAATTTTCAAATCATATTACTTTCAAACCAATATTACATCTCGAAACGCCTAGAACATTGATGAGACATTTCAAATGTTTTACATACGCCCAGACTATTGATGAGACATTCCAAAGGTTCTACATACGCCCAGACTATTGATGAGACATTCAAAAGGTTCTACATACGCCCAGACTATTGATTAGACATTCCAAAGGTTCTAGATACGCCCAGACAATTGATGAGACATTCAAAAGGTTCTACATACGCCCAGACTATTGATGAGACATTCCAAAGGTTCTACATACGCCCAGACTATTGATGAGACATTCCAAAGGTTCTACATACGCCCAGACTATTGATGAGACATTCCAAAGGTTCTACATACGCCCAGACCATTGATGAGACATTCCAAAGGTTCTAGATACGCCGAGACTATTGATGAGACATTGCAAAGGTTCTAGATACGTCAATACTATTGATGAGACATTCAAAGTGTTCTAGATACGCCCAGACTATTGATGAGACATTCCAAAGGTTTTAGATACGCCCAGACTATTGATGAGACATTCAAAAGGTTCTACATACGCCCAGACTATTGATGAGACATTCAAAAGGTTCTACATACGCCCAGACTATTGATGAGACATTCAAAAGGTTCTACATACGCCCAGACTATTGATGAGACATTCCAAAGGTTCTAGATATGCCCAGACTATTGATGAGACATTCAAAAGGTTCTAGATGCGCCCAGACAATTGATGAGACATTCAAAAGGTTCTACATACGCCCAGACTATTGATGAGACATTCCAAAGGTTCTACATACGACCAGACTATTGATGAGACATTCAAAAGGTTCTACATACGCCCAGACTATTGATGAGACATTCAAAAGGTTCTAGATGCGCCCAGGCAATTGATGAGACATTCAAAAGGTTCTACATACGTCCAGACTATTGATGAGACATTCAAAAGGTTCTACATACGCCCAGACTATTGATGAGACATTCCAAAGGTTCTAGATACGCCCAGACTATTGATGAGACATTCAAAGTGTTCTAGATACGCCCATACTATTGATGAGACATTCAAAGTGTTATAGATACGCCCAGACTATTGATGAGACATTCAAAAGGTTCTAGATACGCCCAGACTATTGATGAGACATTTAAAAGGTTCTACATACGCCCAGACTATTGATGAGACATTCCAAAGGTTCTACATACGCCCAGACTATTGATGAGACATTGCAAAGGTTCTAGATACGCCCAGACTATTGATGAGACATTTAAAAGGTTCTACATACGCCCAGACTATTGATTAGACATGCCAAAGGTTCTACATACGCCCAGACTATTGATGAGACATTCCAAAGGTTCTACATACGCCCAGACTATTGATGAGACATTCCAAAGGTTCTAGATACGCCCAGACTATTGATGAGACAATCAAAAGGTTCTAGATGCGCCCCGACTATTGATGAGACATTCAAAAGGTTCTACATACGCCCAGAATATTGATGAGACATTCCAAAGTTTCTACATACGCCCAGACTATTGATGAGACATTCCAAAGTGTCTACATACGCCCAGACTATTGATGAGACATTCAAAAGGTTCTACATACGCCCAGACTATTGATGAGACATTCCAAAGGTTCTACATACGCCCAGACTATTGATGAGACATTCAAAAGGTTCTAGATACGCCCAGACTTTTGATGAGACATTCAAAAGGTTCTACATACGACCAGACTATTGATGAGACATTCAAAAGGTTCTACATACGCCAAGACTATTGATGAGACATTCAAAAGTTTCTACATACGCCCAGACTATTGATGAGACATTCAAAAGGTTCTACATACGCCCAGACTATTGATGAGACATTCAAAAGAATCTACATACGCCCAGACTATTGATGAGACATTCCAAAGGTTCTAGATACGCCCAGACTATTGATGAGACATTCAAAGTGTTCTAGATACGCCCATACTATTGATGAAACATTCAAAGTGTTATAGATACGCCCAGACTATTGATGAGACATTTAAAAGGTTCTACATACGCCCAGACTATTGATGAGACATGCCAAAGGTTCTAGATACGCCCAGACTATTGATGAGACATTTAAAAGGTTCTACATACGCCCAGACTATTGATGAGACATTTCAAAGGTTCTAGATACGGCCAGACTATTGATGAGACATTTAAAAGGTTCTACATACGCTCAGACTAATTATGAGACATGCCAAAGGTTCTAGATACGCCCAGACTATTGATGAAACATTCCAAAGGTTCTACATACGCCCAGACTATTGATGAGACATTCCAAAGGTTCTAGATACGCTCAGACTATTGATGAGACATTCAAAAGGTTCTAGATGCGCCCAGACTATTGATGAGACATTCAAAAGGTTCTACATACGCCCAGAATATTGATGAGACATTCCAAAGGTTCTACATACGCCCAGACTATTGATGAGACATTCAAAAGGTTCTACATACGCCCAGACTATTGATGAGACATTCAAAAGATTCTACATACGCCCAGACTATTGATGAGACATTCCAAAGGTTCTACATTCGCCCAGACTATTGATGAGACATTCAAAAGGTTCTAGATACGCCCAGACGTTTGATGAGACATTCAAAAGGTTCTACATACGCCCATACTATTGATGAGACATTCCAAAGCTTCTACATACGCCTAGACTATTGATGAGACATTCAAAATGTTCTAGATGCGCCCAGACTATTGATGAGTCATTCAAAAGGTTCTAGATGCACCCAGACTATTGATGAGACATTCAAAAGGTTCTAGATACGCCCAGACTATTGATGAGACATTCAAAAGGTTCTACATACGCCCAGACTATTGATGAGACATTCAACAGATTCTACATACGCCCAGACTATTGATGAGACATTCCAAAGGGTCTACATACGCCCAGACTATTGATGAGACATTCAAAAGGTTCTACATACGCCCAGACTCCAGACTATTGATGAGACATTCAACAGATTCTACATACGCCCAGACTATTGATGAGACATTCCAAAGGGTCTACATACGCCCAGACTATTGATGAGACATTCAAAAGGTTCTACATACGCCCAGACTATTGATGAGACATTCCAAAGGTTCTACATACGCCCAGACTATTGATGAGACATTCAAAAGGTTCTAGATACGCCCAGACTTTTGATGAGACATTCAAAAGGTTCTACATACGCCCATACTATTAATGAGACATTCAAAAGCTTCTACATACGCCTAGACTATTGATGAGACATTCAAAAGGTTCTAGATGCGCCCAGACTATTGATGAGACATTCAAAAGGTTCTAGATACGCCCAGACTATTGATGAGAAATTCAAAAGGTTCTAGATACGCCCAGACTATTGATGAGACATTTAAAGATTCTAGATACGCCCAGACTATTGATGAGACATTCAAAAGGTTCTACAAACGCCCAGACTTTTGATGAGACATTCAAAAGGTTCTATATACGCCCAGACTATTGATGAGATATTCCAAAGTTTCTACATACGCCCAGACTATTGATGAGACATTTAAAAGGTTCTAGATACGCCCAGACTATTGATGAGACATTCAAAAGTTTCTACATACGTCCAGACTATTAATGAGACATTCAAAAGTTTCTACATACGCCCAGACTATTGTTGAGACATTCCAATGGTTCTACATACGCCCAGACTATTGATGAGACATTCCAAAGGTTCTACATACGCCCAGACTATTGATGAGACATGCCAAAGGTTCTAGATACGCCCAGACTATTGATGAGACATTCAAAAGGTTCTACATACGCCAAGAATATTGATGAGACATTCAAAAGGTTCTACATACGCCCAGACTATTGATGAGACATGCCAAAGGTTCTAGATACGCCCAGACTATTGATGAGACATTCAAAAGGTTCTACATACGCCCAGACTATTGATGAGACATTCCAAAGGTTCTAGATACGCCCAGACTATTGAAGGGACATTCAAAAGTTTCTACATACGCCCAGACTATTGATGAGACATTCCAAAATTTCTACATACGTCCAGACTATTGATGAGACATTCAAAAGTTTCTACATACGCCCAGACTATTGATGAGACATTCCAATGTTTCTACATACGCCCAGACTATTGATGAGACATTCAAAAGGTTCTACATACGCCCAGACTATTGATGAGACATTCAAAGTGTTCTACATACACCCAGACTATTGATGAGACATTCAAAAGGTTCTACATACGCCCAGACTATTGATGAGACATTCAAAAGGTTCTACATATGCCCAGACTATTGATGAGACATTCCAAAGGTTTTACATACGCCCAGACTATTGATGAGACATTCAAAGTGTTCTACATACGCCCAGACTATTGATGAGACATTCAAAAGTTTCTACATATGCCCAGACTATTGATGAGACATTCAAAAGGTTCTTCATACGCCCAGACTATTGATGAGACATTCAAAGTGTTCTACATACGCCCAGACTATTGATGAGACATTCAAAAGGTTCTTCATATGCCCAGATCATTGATGAGACATTCCAAAGGATTTAGATGTCAATATAAATGAAAGGACTGCTTTCAAGCTTAGTAAATTAATAAAATAGCAAAACGTGGTATGTGTGGAGCTTGAATAAGATAACAGGACACGAATGGATACTTCTTGAGTTGTCTACTGTGCTCTATTCTTTGTTATATTTTCATTTCTACTGTTGGCTGAGGAAGGCTTTATGCGGACCACATCATGTTCGGTGGCCTTGTGGAAAACATCATGTATGGTGGACTAGTGGACCACATCATGGTGGCCTAGTGGATCACATCATGGTGGCCTAGTGGAACACATCATGGTGGCCTAGTGGACCACATCATGGTGGCCTAGTGGACCACATCATAGTAACCTAGTGGACCACATCATGGTGGCCTAGTGGACCACATCATGGTGGCCTAGTGGACCACATCATGTACGGTGGCCTTCTACTTTTCAATAAATATATATCATGTCAATATGCATTAATAGGACAAACATTGACACTAAGAAGGCGAGGAGTGTTTTTCCCCTTCTTTTGTTGTTTTTAAATTGCTTTTAAGATTAGACAGACAACGATTGAAGTCATTGAGGGTTAGGGTAAGGGGGTGGGGGGGTCATAGGATGTTTTAAGGGAAAAGTAGATGACTGACTGGTGTTAAGGCAGCAGCAGACAAAAGACATTTGTCCCGTGTGAACCCAAATAGAGCTGAGTACACAGGTGGGGTAAGAGCCACCCTTAGTAAGAGCACGACTAGGGGGCCAAGATCATCTGACCTGTTGTAAGGTCCAGATCGCCATCTACGTGATAGATTTTACGGTCCCCCACTTCTTTTTCTCTCTCTACACAGGGCCGGCGCTAGGGGATTGCGAAGTGCGCGACCGCTCAAGGCCCCGCACCCTCCTTGCGCCGGTCCTGCTCGACATTGCCATTGTTATTTTTGTGGGTAGCTTTTAATTAAGTAGGTCAAATTTTGAAGACTCGCAACTCCGACTCCAACCGAAAGAGTTCGACTCCCACGCCACGACTCCGAATCGGGATCTGTGTTAACTGAAGGGTAGGGTTGGGTTGGGGGGTTGGTAAGTTTTGGACGCTGGGGGCAATTTGTGGACGGTTCGGACGTTGGGGCAATTTGTGGACGGTTCGGAGCCTTACGTCAATAAAATGTTATCTTTATAAATCTTACATGATTTTGAGGAGTAAAAGAATATTTGATTCACAAGTAGTATTTGATTTAAGTATAGTATAAGTAAAGTATAGGCTAGTCCATTTCAGGTAGGTTTTTTTTTAAAAAATGATAAATGTTTTGTAATGTTATATAAGTAAGCTTTACTTTGAACAGATATGACAGAGAGTTTTATCTGAAACAATTATATAAAATATGTGCATCCCGTGAGAGTAGCCTTTGGGGTTGGCGATATTTCAACATTAATTGTGAATAAGTTTAGTGTTGTTATCGAACTGTGTTGGAGTGTAAAACACAAAAAATATATCTTAAATGCCTCTAGAAAACACTTCAGCCCGTTAGAATAGCCTTGGGTGGATTATATCTGCACACTTATTGTGCCATAGGGGTCAGATATTGTGGATAAAGCTGTTTAATATCTGTTTCCTCTCTCCCCCCTCCCCCCTGCAGCTGTTTGCCATTGACAACTGTGTGGAGGACTGGAGGATCGCCATCTCCTGGAGACGAGCCCTCCAGCTTCTCGTCGAGTTCTTCATCTGCGCCATCCACCCCATCCCCGGGGACGCGACGTTCGTGTGGTCGGGGACTCTGGCCGAGAATGGCGAACAGTTTCAGAACGTGGTGTCCATCGACGTCATCCTTTCGGTGCCCATGTTCCTGCGGCTGTACCTCATCTGCCGGGTCATGCTGCTGCACAGCAAACTGTTCACGGACGCGTCGTCGCGCAGCATCGGTGCCCTGAACAGGATTCACTTCGACACGAAGTTCGTGCTGAAGACGCTTATGACGATATGCCCCGGGACGGTGCTGTTGGTGTTCATGCTCAGTCTTTGGATTATAGCAGGTTGGCTGGTTCGGGCGTGTGAGAGGTGAGTCGAATCTGTACTCGGGCGTCTCTTATTGTTGTTCTTTCGTTCGATTTGGTTGTAATGTTCGATTTGGTTGTAACGTTTGATTTCGTTGTAACGTTTGATTTGGTTGTAACGTTCGATTTGGTTGTAACGTTTGAGTTGGTTGTAACAGTGATATTATATGTATTTGGTTGTGCATGTTTCGATGTAATTATGGCAAGTTGTGTGAGCTACGCCATTTTTAAGTATAATTTTATTGTAGGGGTGAGGTCTGTTTGAGTCAATTTACTTTTGGTATAAGGCCTAAAATGATATGATGTGTGTTTACAAGCTAAATATGAAAAAGGGAACTGGATATTTAAACAATAATTAAGGTTTTCTTGTTTATGTTCTATGGAGAAAAAAAAGATGGAAGTCGACAGAGTAAAGGTTTTATTTGTTCTGTGTACACTTCATTTTGAACTTTCTGGCGTTACAAGACTCTTCCAACCTTTTGCTTGGGTTGTTAAAAAATTTTCCTCGAGCCTTTAGGGTGGGTTGCAACAGGCCTCTTTGAACTTTTAGATTGGGTTGTTACGGAGGCTCTTCTAAGCTTAGATTGGCTGGTACAAGACCCTTCTAACTTTAGATTTGGTTCTTACAATACTCTTCCAACTTTTAGATTGGGTTGTTACAAGACTCTTCCAAATTTTAGATTTGGTTGTTACAAGACTCTTCCAAATTTTAGATTTGGTTGTTACAAGACTCTTCCAAATTTTAGATTTGGTTGTTACAAGACTCTTCCAACTTTTAGATTTGGTTCTTACATTACTCTTCCAACTTTTAGATTTGGTTGTTACAAGACTCTTCCAACTTTTAGATTGGGTTGTTACAAGACTCTTCCAACTTTTAGATTGGGTTGTTATAACACCATTCCAACTTTTAGATTTGGTTGTTACAAGACTCTTCCAACTTTTAGATTTGGTTGTTACAAGACTCTTCCAACTTTTAGATTGGGTTGTTATAACACCATTCCAACTTTTAGATTTGGTTGTTACAAGACTCTTCGATTTTTTAGATTGGCTTGTTAAAACACTCTTCCAACTTTAGGACTTGGTTGTTACAAGACTCTTCCAACTTTTAGATTGAGTTGTTACAAGACTCTTCCAACTTTTAGATTGGGTTGTTACAACATTCTTCCAACTTTTAGATTGGGTTGTTACAGAAGCTGATATAATATTAGATTGCTTTGTTACAGAAGATCTTATAATCTTAGATTGGATTATTACAGAGGCTCTTATAATCTTAGATTAGGTTGTTACAGAACAGAAGCTGTTATAATCTTAGATTGGGTTGTTACAGAAGCTCTTATAATCTTAGAATGGGTTGGTACAGCGGCTCTTCTAATCTTAGATTGGGTTTTTACAGAGGGCTCTTCTTATTTTAAATTGGTTTGTTACAGATGCTCATGTAATCTTAGATTGGGTTGTTACAGAGGGCTCTTCTAATCTTGGATTGGGTTGTTACAAGTGCCCTTTTTTAGATTAGGTTGTTACAGAAGCTCTTCATTTTAAGGTTGGGTTTTTAGAGAGGCTCTTCTACTTTTAGATTTGATTTTTACAGAAGCTCTTCTACTGTTAGGTTGGGTTGTTACAGAAGCTCTTCTAATTTTAGGTTGGGTTTTTACAGAGGGCTCATCTAATTTTAAATTGGTTTGTTACAGATGCTTTTCTATTTTCAGTTTGGGTTGTTACAGAAGCTCTTATAATATTTGATTGGGTTGTTACAGAAGCTCTTCTACTGTTAGTTTGGGTTGTTACAGAAGCTCTTCTAATTTTAGGTTGGGTTGTTACAAACAAAATCGTCAAAAGTTTGGGCTATGTTTTTGGGAGTCTCGTTAGGCTTCCGGGTCGCCGCTCATGCACAACGACATGAGAATGTCATCACGACATGGGGGCATCCGCTAAATAGTAAGGCCACTCCAACCCAGCCTTATCTAATGCCATTCATTTACTTCTCGGGGCTAGAGAGTATTCAATCATGGCTTCGTGTCCGACAATGATCTCCGGAGAATGTCTGCACTTTAATCCTATTATCGTAAGTCTGAGGAATGGCGCATTACCCAGCAGTGTGTATTTGTCGTCTGTGGACCAGTGTCAAATTCAGACGGCTTTTCGCGGCTCTCATTTTATAGGAGCTGTTCATTATTATTATTATTTTTTTTTTTTTAAAGTTTCGGGTTGATTTTTTGGAGGAATTTTTTTTTATTAGCATTGACTCGCTTTCAGGTTATTGTGTATGGTTTAACATTTTGCAACAACATTTAACCAAGTTCATTACGACGTGAAGAGCAAAAATCTGGTAGATCGCCTAGACTCTGTTGACAATTGAATCTATATCGTTTTCAAGGAGTCACGTCTTTTTCTTTCTCCAGCGAAATGAGTTCTATTTTCTTTACTCCGAAAAAGGTGAACTTTCTTTGCGGCTAGTTCTCATTGCTTTATATGAATTGTCAAGATTTCCTCGAGCTGTCAAGATACATAATTCTCTAAAGTGACCATGCCTTTAACGCTTCGAGACTGCGTTGATTTCATAAAATACAATTTCCGATAACTGCGGAGATTCTTAAAAATACCGCAAGTGCGTTTTGGTGCGTACTATTTTCTTTTGTTTATGAAAAAAGCCTCAATTGAAATATGGTGTTCTAAATCTGTGGTATAAAAGGATTGGGATATTAGAATAATAATATACGTCTGAGCAGTACTTTTTTTGTAAACAAATAGGTGCCGGTACTCAGTTATGGATTGCCTAACTTTTAACTACCAGTTCGCACCTCGATGCACGCTAAATCACAACTGCAAAGATGCAATTTTAAAATAATTCAATTTTAACAAATTAATAATGTAATAAATTAATAATAAACGTTAAAATACAAGAAAAGTAATAATTTTTTCCCAACATTGAAAAAGGTGCCGTTACGGCAAAGAGAGTCTGGAGCGTGAAAAATAAAGTGTGCAATTGAAAACCTGGGAAAAAAGGCGGGTTTGGGGGGGGGGGATAACTTATTGGGATTGTTATAATGTGCGTAACTTGAGTGCATGTTTTGTCAAGTAACTTAAGAAGATTGGAAGTTCACTCACTGCCGCCGCCAATATATGGCGGGCTATAATTAACGGTGCAATGAATCTGCGTGTGTAAAAGCGTGTGGGACATAAGAATATTAATATAGTCAGGTGCGGTGGTGTACCGTCGGGGTGGGGGTGGGGCAGCACTAATTGGGAACCTTAAACAGTGCCTTACTTGAATGCGTGTTGTTTGAAGTAACTTTTGTAGCGGTTGGGCTTTAATAGCTAGTATGTCAATAATTGTATTTTAAGAGATGGCATTTGTACTTTATACAAATTGTTTTTCTCCTAAAAATTGAATAAAGGCGATACGAACCCTGAACGTAAAATTTTAGTACGTAAAGTAACATAAAATTAGGAAAAGTATTTCAAGCTGTAAATCAAACATGCCCCCCCCCCCACACACACATACCCCACACTCACACATATATTGAACAGTAAATTCGTGAAAACTCAGTAATCTGATCTCTAAATTTTCTAACTATAATTTATCCAGTGTTTCTTTCAGAAATTTTCCCGGAAATGGGGGGTGGGGGTGGAGGGCACTTCAGATTTTCGGGAAGGGGGGGGGCTATGCGAGTTACCAGTGGCTACTCACGGGGCACCATACTTGCGGGGGAGGGGGCAAAAATGGACTGTGATGCAATTAATTGGTTGAAAATAACCGGTTTCAGAGTTGGAGGGGGGGGGCGTAAAAATGAATCTTGTCCCCTGACGTCAAACATTGTAGATACGCCACTGCCAGTGGCGTCAAATTAGGGTGGATGGAGTGGTCCACCCAGGTGTCACTTTTTCTTTGCATGCTGGTGTGGCATTTTCGAATAACTGCAGAGTTTGAATCGTGAAATGGAGGACAGCAAAAATATTTGGCCGCTCATGGCAGCACTAATAGTAGCTACGCCACTAGGCAGTATATCTGGCCGCTCATGGCAGCACTAATAGTAGCTACGCCACTAGGCAGTATATCTGGCCGCTCATGGCAGCACTAATAGTAGCTACGCCACTAGGCAGTGTATTTATCGATACCAAAATCGGTGATCATTTTCATCTAGAAGTAGGGCGGAAATCGATGGTGCCGATGAATCTTGATCGGTGGAGGAGTTTTGGGGAGTTTGCCCACGAAATTTTTTGAATATATCCAAATCAAGAGGTGTATTTTTTAGAATATTTAATTTCGATGTTTCTATCATACTTTTTGAACAGGGAAGAACATTTTTCAAGTTTTGTGGGAGGCATTATTTTATCCAGTGAAACTGAATTCACTCCTTTTGTGGCATGGCCCAGTGTAATCATTAGGTATAGGCTTATGATCAACGCAATATTGTACCAGTGATTAGCGTGATGGAAGGGGTGCATAATTAAGAAAGCTAATGACCTCATACAAGCTCAAAAAGAAGGGGTGCATTATTTTGTCACATACTTTTTTTTTTTTTCTTTGCAGGCAATTTTGAGGTGCCATTTTGCACATTCAGGTGGGAAATGTCAAAATTAGCCATAATAATGACCAAAGACAACTTAAATTTGGTACCAGTGTAGAGGGGTGGGTTTAAACTATATTCTCTGTAAATCAAACATGCCCCCCCCCCCACACACACATACCCCACACTCACACATATATTGAACAGTAAATTCGTGAGAACTCAGTAATCTGATCTCTAAATTTTCTAACCATAATTGTGGCTGATGAGTTGACCGAGTGGCGCCACACATCCCCCTCTGCGCGTGCTGCTCTCGCCAAAACTCTTGCAATTACAGGCCGAGTAATGACGTCATGATAAACCTGGACGACCCAAGCATCCCCTACCCACCTTCCCCCACACCCATTCGTCCCCTGGGATCGAATTCATGTTTACAACCGCAATTAAGTGAGATCAGGAGGGTGGCGGGCGGGCGGTGGGGGAGGGTTACTCTTGCGTTGTTAGCCACTGTTAAACAGATTTCAGATTCAACGTAACTAAGCCATTCATCATATCAAAAGTCCCAGTAACATTCCTCATATCTGATGTCCCTTTAACGGTAATCTGATGTCCCTCTAACGGTCATTATATCAAATTTTCCTATATGAAATGTCATCATATCAAATTTTCCTATCAAATGTCATCAAGTTATATGTCCATATCAATATCATCATATCAAATGTTCCTGTCATTGTCAACATAACAAATGTCTCTTTTAGATGTCATCATATCAAATGTCACATCATGTCACATGTCCCTATCAATGTCATCATATCAAATGTTCCTGTCAATGTCATCATATCAAATGTCACATCATGTCACATGTCCCTATC
The DNA here is from genome assembly GCA_964033795.1 of Lymnaea stagnalis. Classification (NCBI taxonomy): domain Eukaryota; kingdom Metazoa; phylum Mollusca; class Gastropoda; family Lymnaeidae; genus Lymnaea; species Lymnaea stagnalis. The sequence continues at coordinate 246,310 of CAXITT010000767.1, read as the reverse complement.
AATGTCATCATATCAAATGTTCCTGTCAATGTCATCATATCAAATGTAACATCATGTCACATGTCACTATCAATGTCATCATATCAAATGTTCCTGGCAATGTGATCATATCAAGTGTCACATCATGTCACATGTCCCTATCAATGTCATCATATCAAATGTCCCTATCAATGTCATCATATCACATCCAGTGTTTCTTTCAGAAATTTTCCCGGAAATGGGGGGGGGGGTGGAGGGCACTTCAGATTTTCGGGAAGGGGGGGGGCTATGCGAGTTACCAGTGGCTACTCACGGGGCACCATACTTGCGGGGGAGGGGGCAAAAATGGACTGTGATGCAATTAATTGGTTGAAAATAACCGGTTTCAGAGTTGGAGGGGGGGGGCGTAAAAATGAATCTTGTCCCCTGACGTCAAACATTGTAGATACGCCACTGCCAGTGGCGTCAAATTAGGGTGGATGGAGTGGTCCACCCAGGTGTCACTTTTTCTTTGCATGCTGGTGTGGCATTTTCGAATAACTGCAGAGTTTGAATCGTGAAATGGAGGACAGCAAAAATATTTGGCCGCTCATGGCAGCACTAATAGTAGCTACGCCACTAGGCAGTATATCTGGCCGCTCATGGCAGCACTAATAGTAGCTACGCCACTAGGCAGTGTATTTATCGATACCAAAATCGGTGATCATTTTCATCTAGAAGTAGGGCGGAAATCGATGGTGCCGATGAATCTTGATCGGTGGAGGAGTTTTGGGGAGTTTGCCCACGAAATTTTTTGAATATATCCAAATCAAGAGGTGTATTTTTTAGAATATTTAATTTCGATGTTTCTATCATACTTTTTGAACAGGGAAGAACATTTTTCAAGTTTTGTGGGAGGCATTATTTTATCCAGTGAAACTGAATTCACTCCTTTTGTGGCATGGCCCAGTGTAATCATTAGGTATAGGCTTATGATCAACGCAATATTGTACCAGTGATTAGCGTGATGGAAGGGGTGCATAATTAAGAAAGCTAATGACCTAATACAAGCTCAAAAAGAAGGGGTGCATTATTTTGTCACATACTTTTTTTTTTTTTCTTTGCAGGCAATTTTGAGGTGCCATTTCGCACATTCAGGTGGGAAATGTCAAAATTAGCCATAATAATGACCAAAGACAACTTAAATTTGGCACCAGTGTAGAGAGGTGGGGTTAAACCATATTCACTCCAGTTATGTCACCCTTTAGGTACGATTTTGCCATAGATTAATCTCGCCCTTTAAATCATGATAGTCCTCTGAAAATTGTTGAAAAAATTTAAAATACATGAATGCATTTTTCACATATCTGAATTTAGTTTTGCAAAATTCTACACTTAATTTGAGAGCAAAGAAAAATATCCTAGTTAAAAATATAGGTGCCACTTAACATTAGAACCATCGTGTGCGACCAGCAACCCCTACGAATGAAGGGTGCCTCAGATATTTTTGGGGCTTAAAGATGGAATGATATTTTCTTAATTATCATCTTTCCATGCAGGGTTGTCAAATCGGAAATAGCATGACCTGCTTGTTTTATGCAAAAACAAACAATTAAAATAATTTTTAACTAAACATAGTAATGTGGCTTTTATTTATATTCACATTATTTTTAGGGAGAGCTACTTAGTTAATAAATGAATTTAAAAAAAAATAAATTCATTTAAAAAGGGTTCCATCACTAAAAAAACACTGCAGACTGCAGACATTATTTGATAGGATGAACGCAAATATAATTTAAAAAATAAAAAAATAAAAAACTTACTTATAATTACAATGCTTAGGCGAACTTTTCTAATAATGTCCTAATTTAACCAGAGTCAAAAATAAAAAATAAAGAGTTTATTAAAAAGGTCTCTACATTGACATCATGGGTTTTGAAAACTGTTCCTTTTTATAAATTGCATATGAACGGCATAACTATTTTTAGAAAGACATGAGTTGTTTACAGAAGACTTTATTTATTAATAAGTGATTTTTTTCTAAGGGAAATTCATATGCAAATAAAGTATACATTCCCAATATTCAGTAGATTAAAATGTTAATTTGAAATTTCAAACTGCTATAACTTTCTTAAATTGCCTCTTAGCTATACTTTAAAATGTTTTTATCTAAATCCACAAAATCTATTTTAAATTGACGAATTAGGTTTAAGAATTTTTTTTAAGCAAGTACCCAAAAAAGAGGAATTGGCATGGTAGCCAAAATGCTAGTTCACAAAAACATGTTTGGCTTTCTACTGTATTCTCATCTAAAATAAAATTAATAATATTTTAAAATGATGGCAATGTCAATGGATGGGGCACTTTGTTGGTTATTCTGACATTAAAAAGAGAAAAGAAGTTGGGAAGTTAATGATAATAAATATAGAATAGGCTAACAGCCAATGGAATTTGTTATTCACTCTTTGTAACAAAGGTTTAAAGAAAGCAAAAGCACTTTTGATTTAAGAGTTATTTATGAAACGTGCCTCTATTTCTTTGCACTATTTCTTTGCTCTATTTCTTTGCACTATTTCTTTGCACTATTTCTTTGCTCTATTTCTTTGCTCTATTTCTTTGCTCTATTTCTTTGCTCTATTTCTTTGCGCCCTTTATATTCTAAGTTAGAAAAAAAAAAGCATGATGCCTAATGTTTTAGTCATGCTTTTACGATGCACTATTGTGAAAACAGATTGCACATGTTCAATAGTTCACTAACTACTATTAAAATTGTACACCTTCATAGGTATGGAAATATATTCTTAAAAAGTGTCATCATAATATTTAAAATTGTGAAATTACGAAAAAAAAAGAAAAAAAAATAAAAAAATTTGCAATATATGATGTATGCGAGCAATAGTAAGTAAGACTGGAGTGGTCAGTGCGATTTTTGTAACCGAATACTATAATTTAATTAGCCTTAAATATACGGATAATCAAATCTATCGAGCCTAGCGACATTTCATAGATTCCACTAATTGTAATCGGTTAAAGGCACCAGTTACTATGCAATTGTTACTTTTAATCTAAAAAAAATATATTTTTGTTATATTGTTGTACACATTGTGCGATTGCTAACAATAACCAGATTTTTGAAAGCATGATGCCATCATTCAATTTGTAATTAACGCCATTCCCTAGGTTAAAAGTCATTGCTCATGTTTGATACTTATTGAGAACTCTATTCAAGTTAGAGACCTTAAATTGAAGCAAATGTAGTTTAATACAGTGTTATAAGAGTCTTTAAACTTTAAACTCGTGAGATTGCAAAAAAAAAAAAAAAAAAAAATTAAAATAAAAAATA
>CAXITT010000767.1:208889-222242 GCA_964033795.1 Lymnaea stagnalis | reverse complement strand
CCCCCCCCCCACCCCAAGCAGCTACGTTTCCCCGTACCGTGCATTTTTTTTTTTCTGTTAACGATGAAGTCATATCCCACCAAACGCTCGCACAATTTTCCCATCTAAGTTGTTGAAGCAATTCCGCTTTCAATTAGTGAACCTTTTAACTGGTTGGTTAATTACAGCAACCATTATCAGTTCTCAAAATTGTTTGCTCATTATCCATTTTGAATATGTCACTAAGAATGTGTGTGTTGTGTGTGTTGTGTGTGTGTGTGAGTGAGTGTTTATGGACTCGTAGTGTTTCTGTGGTTTAACACAGGGTTCGGCACCCTAAGGCACACGCTCCAGAAGGCACGCAGAGAGATTTTCAATGTTACTTAAAATCCTAAACAAAAAAATTAATTGAACAGTTAGGAACTAAATGACTTTAAAATGCGCCGTGTAAGGCTTTTGGTGACCTACTGTATCTTTTTGGATTTTGTGCGCCTGGATTTAAATTTAGTTAAAAAAAATTTCTTCATATGATAACCGAATATAGGTTCCGGTTCCGAAATTTTCCATATGATCATGTTATGTATGACACTTTTTCTCCGTGCTTGAACTTAGTTTCACCCCACATTAGATTCCTAGCAGACGGTAGCGTTTGTTGTGGGCGTGGCTTAGTCTTTGATGTATCGTGTTTACTACCTACCACCAATGAAACATGGTTAGTATGTCTCCTAGTATCGTGTCGAGCATTCGCGATTTGTTCTAGAAACGTAAACAAGTGCTTGGTAGCTTCTGGAGGGCAGGACTTACGCTGCATAAATAAAGGGATTGATAGACACGGTGAGAGATTAAGATAGATATTGTTAACGTTACGAGACAATTGTATTATTATTTGTGCGCTCATATGTGTTTATTTCGCATTCATCATTCATCATTATTCATTGGCACATTCTACTAATTTTGTGCCGGTACAAGATTTTCCCATACTCTGTAAGTTGATGATTTTTAATTATATTTCTTTTGTTTTGCAATTATATTATTGTTAAATTAAATCTTATTAATTGCAATTGGCAACTGTTTTTGCGTGTCGTATCTTTATTATTGTATTTCTCTATGGTATCGTCCTTTGTTAGGCACTGTTTGAACGAGCCATACATTTAAAATAGGAGATTAATTTCTCACAATAGAAGGCAGTGTGTAACAATCATGTTCGGTGTAATTTCGGTTTCGGCCAAAACAGGAAAATTAACTCTCGGTTTATTTGCGGCTTCGGCCGCAAGCGTTGAGGCTTTCCTTCGTCTACCTGAAGTGAGACTGTCACTCTGTTTGTCTGTCGGCCGGCCATCCAAGTGTTCTAAATCCTCGACGACTTGGTGTCATTGTTTTGTTAAAGGACTAATCCTCTGCGAACACTGCTCACAGCGTCATGATGACCTACTTGTCCAATATTTCCTAAACTAAAATTACAAATAGGCTTAGGCCAGTTCAAATGATCAAAGATAAACAGTTTTGTGGACAACAAAAGCCCACTAAAAATAAAAACAAAAACAAAAAAAAATAAAAAATGGAATGGTAATACTTCAGTTATTTTTTTTTCTTCAATTTTAAAAAAAATAAAATTAGGCAACACACTGTTTATTCAATTCATCCATCAATGAAATTAATTTCAATTTATCATTATCCTGCTCATAAATGTTGTTAAAGGCAAAGGTACATGGTATTGTGAAAATAAAGACATCGTAAGACAAAGGTATGACGTCATCGGAGATGAAATTAATTTATTATTTTTAAAAAAACAACTCTGACGTATAACGCAAAGATCCAAAGTCATCGTAAAGCAGATTTTTAAAAAACCGCACACGTTTTTCCGTCATTTTTCTACGTGTTCGCGAACGGGTTTCGAAAAGCCTAGTGATAGGGTGACATCTTTGACGTCTTTCGGTTCTGGTTTCGGTGTCAGCCCAAAGTCATTTTTAACTTTCGGTCTGGTTTCGATTTCGGCCGAAATCAAAAAATTACTTTCGGTCGGTCTCTAGTTTATAATGACAGCTTGTGACGATCTATAAATAGCAGAAATTAAAAATAAAATTAAACAAAAAAACTAAGAAAATTGTATTGTAAAATTTGTGCCCGGGATTTTCCCGGGAAATCTTTCATTTACTAAAAATCTTGCGGAATTCTGGGTAAACCTACCTTCCACCCACCCGACCCCCCACTCTCCCACAAAACCACCACCATAGTCCCGTGCTTCTAAATATAGTAACAACACCCTGAAACGCCTCCCATGTCTTGGATTAAATTGTGTTGAAAAGACTGTGACAAGAGACTAGGGACCCTGAGCAAAGGAAAACCTAAAGACATTCAGTTCTGTCAAAACTGTGGCCAGAAAATCTGGTTAGAACAATTTTCTGTGGCACACGATGAAATCAGGGGCGTTGAGGTCGTATGGTGGGGCTACGGCGTGTTGGGGTGGGGGAAACATTTCACCAAGATTGAAAGCAAGGCTGGAGGAGGAGGGGGGGAGGGTTTGTTTTATTATTAGTGAGCTCATAACTTGAGCGCCTACGGTTGAACTTTTTGTTCTCAATGATGCTATTCTTGTCATCAAGACAGACTTGTCAACATGTGTTGTCAGGGACGTTATTCTTGCCATCTAGACAGACTTGCCAACATGTGTTGTCAGGGACGTTATTCTTGCCATCTAGTCAGACTTGCCAACATGTGTTGTCCGTGAGAGAACCTACCGGATAAGGTGCTTAGGATTCGACCCTAAATAACGTCACTAATTGTAACATTCGATAAATCAATTTTTAAAAAGAAAACCTGATTGACAACGGCCAGATTAAGATCTGCGGAGGTCTTTGAGCCAGTAGAAATGGTGTACACAAACCTGATTGATAACGGCCAGATTAAGATCTGTGGAGGTCTTTGAGCCAGTAGAAATGGTGTGCACAAACCTGATTGATAACGGCCAGATTAAGATCTGTGGAGGTCTTTGAGCCAGTAGAAATGGTGTGCACAAACCTGATTGACAACGGCCAGATTAAGATCTGCGGAGGTCTTTGAGCCAGTAGAAATGGTGTGCACAAACCTGATTGACAACGGCCAGATTAAGATCTGCGGAGGTCTTTGAGCCAGTAGAAATGGTCTGCACAAACCTGATTGATAACGGCCAGATTAAGATCGGCGGAGGTCTTTGAGCCAGTAGAAATGGTGTGCACAAACCTGATTGACAACGGCCAGATTAAGATCTGCGGAGGTCTTTGAGCCAGTAGAAATGGTGTGCACAAACCTGATTGATAACGGTCAGATTAAGATCTGTGGAGGTCTTTGAGCCAGTAGATATGGTGTGCAAAAACCTGATTGATAACGGCCAGATTAAGATCTGCGGAGGTCTTTGAGCCAGTAGAAATGGTGTGCACAAATCTGATTGATAACGGCCAGATTAAGATCTGCGGAGGTCTTTGAGCCAGTACACATGGTGTGCCCGTCCCCAGCGCGGCTTAGGCTTTCTTAATTTCGTTTTGATCATTTTGAGTTTTACAAACACTACAGACCAATTGGTGAATGTGGCATATGTTGTCAGTTGTTTAATGTATAACTTGGTCGTGAGTTGGTCATTGTGTGATATGTTGTCAGTTGGTCAATGTGTGATATGTCGTCATTTGGTCAATGTATGACATACTGTCGGTTGATCAATGTGTCATGTTTCGTCAGTTGGTCAGTGTGTCATAAGTCGTCAGTTGGCCAATGTGTGATATGTCGTCAGTTGGTCAATGTGTCATAATTCGTCAGTTGGTCTATGTGTCAAAAGTCGTCAGTGGTCAGTGTGTCATATGTCATTAGTTGGTCAGTGGGTCATATGTTGTCAGTTGGTCAATGTGCTTTATGTCGTCATTTGGTCAATGTGTGGCAGATTGTCAGCTGGTCAATGTTTTATATGAAGTCAGTTGGTCAATGTGTGATGTGTCGTCAGTTGGTAAATGTATCATGTGTCGTCAGTCTGTCAGTGTGTCATTATGTCGTCAGTGGGTCGGTGTGTCACGTGTCGTCAGTTGGTCAGTGTTTCAAATGTCGTCAATTGGTCAAGGTGTTATGTGTCGTCAGTTGGTCAATGTGTGATGTGTCGTCAGTCTGTCAGTGTGTCATATGTCGTCAGTTGTTCGGTGTGCCACGTGTCGTCAGTTGGTCAATGTGTGATGTGTCGTCAGTTGGTAAATGTATCATTGTGTCGTCAGTCTGTCAGTGTGTCATATAACGTCAGTTGATCAATGTGTCACTTGTCGTCAGTTGGTCAGTGTGTCATATATCGAATCAATACGTTTAGATAAAAGAATTTGGTATCCTGTTATATTTTTTTAAAATAATTGTAACTTTTCTTACCCCCAGTTCCCATAATTAAGACTTAACACCATGCCACATAGGACAACATTGGTCATGACAACACTGACAGTCGTTTACTGCTTACGTGTCTTATTGTCTGTCACTATTTACTCAACTTAGTTTTGTCTGCATGGATGTCACCGAGATGTTCTTTCTGTACATCATGCCGTAACGAGTACCTAAACGGTCAAATCCTTTCTTTTTAAATGGAGCCCCTGAAATTCATGGTGTCATTGCGGAAATGCTAGATGTCCAACTAAGATAATCCGGCACGTAGTCCACTCATTTGTCATTTGTTGTTTGTTGAGCCGATGCAGCACCCAGAGAAAGACATTCGATTCGATTCTATAAAAAGCAACTTTCACACATTCTCCATCGGCGTGCAAACTAAATGTAAGCCTAATTATTTAATAATTAATTAGCAATAATGACACTGATCAAATGGCTGCGATGGTGGTCCAAAAAGAAATTGGGAACTTCTGGTTCAAGGTCTTGAAGTGTATTCACAATAACGACTTATTGCATTTTTATTGAAATAATCTCAATACGAAACAGCTGCCCCCCCCCCGCCCCTCCCCCGCACCCCCCCGGCCAAAAAAAAATTAATTAAAAAAAAATAAAATCCGTTAATTACAAAAAATTGATCAATACCTTTTGATTTTTTAAATTTTAAATTTTTTTTTTTGTGCAAAACTTTGAAAATTAGTTTTTTAATGAAATAAAGGGTTTTATTTATTTGGTTGAAATACTTGACGACACTACTTTTAAAAGCAAAGTTAACAGTGAAAATGAATACAAACATTAAGGAAAAACATTTTTAATTATAAATGATTGGGAGTATTTGCTTAATCCATGCTTCGATCCCTGCATCTCTTTTTTTTTCCGACGTATTTCATGAAATGATTATATGAGAACCGCTGAGTTGGGACGACGCCTCCACGTAGATCTTGTCATAGAATATAGCCCCACTGAGGGCCATCACGCGGGTGTGCAGACAAACACTAGAGCCCCAAGCGGTTTGGCCAAGAATAATCTTATTCAAACGTTGCCTTCACATCAGTGGCACAATTTGGTTTTTTACCCGCCAGAAGAGTTCATAGATAAATGCGTTCATAAGTGCCCTTTGATAGATGACATTTGGCCGAAAATACATACAGACACATCTAGTGGCTGTTGCTGAGGTTGGAACGTGCTGAGATTATGGAGCAGGTGAGGTTGTGATGCTACCATGGTGCTGGTGTTGCTGAGGTTATCATGCTGCCGAAGTTGGGATGTTGCCCGAGGTGGTGATGTTGCTGAGAGTGTGATGTTGCTGACGTTGATATTCTGTTGAGTTTGTGATGCTGCTTGGTTCTAATGCTGCTGAGGTTGGGATGTTGCTGATGTTCTGATATTGCTGATGATCTAAAGTTGCTGAGATTGTGATAATGCTTATGTTGCTAATGTTCTGATGTTGCTGATGTTCTGATGCTGCTGATGCTGCTGATGTTCTGATAATGCTTATGCGTTGCTGTTGCTGATGTTGCTGATGTTCCTGAGGTTGTGATGTCGCTGATGTTGCTGATGTTCCTGAGGTTTTGATGTCGCTGATGTTGCTGATGTTTTGAACTTGCTGATATTCTAATGTTTTTGAGGTTGTGATCTTCTTGTGATGCTAGGTTGTGATCGTCTGACCTTGGTGCTGCTCTAATGTTGCCGAGGTTGCGATGTTTCTGATGTTGTTATATATATTATATTTTCATCCAGACCAGGCTTCTTAAGCAATGGTTTGATGACAACTGACTTACAAATAGAGAGAAATGGACTCGCACAAAAACATACGGTGAACGATCTTTCTCTTTCTGTGCCCCCTAACAATGGAATTCTCTTCCACTACACATTCGCAATATACCGAATATCACAGCCTTCAAAACTGCACTCAAAACACATCTCTTTAAACTCTAACTTCCTGACTCCCTCCCCCCCCCCCCCCCCCCCGACCATTAAACGATGCTCCTGGGTAGCCGCCGTTGACTTGACATGTAAATAATTCTTGAATGTGGGAAGTGAATATATATAATTAATGTATGTTAATTTTTAAGTTCATGATTATGGTTGTTAAATTGTATGTACAGCGTGGTGAGCCCAGCCGTAGGCTCGGGTACCACGCTATATAAAAACACCCACAACAATAATAATAATATTAGATATTTTTGTTTTTCTAAAAACAATAACTTATTTTGAAAAAAAAGGATTCTAATTTGTTATTAGGATTTGACTTCCTGTTTACATATTCCGAAACAAATCATATTTTTTTTTTTTTTTTAAATTAAACAAGATATATGCTGTAAGGGACATAAGCCCTTTTTTCTTGTTGCAGATCAGAAGATTTCTTGGTTGGAATTAGTATTTTTATCTTTGCTATTACTATTGAAACTATTTTTGTTGTTATTATTATTATTTTTGGTACTCATATTAGCATTTTTATAGGTATTTAATTAGTATTTTTATTGGTATTTTATTAGTGTTTTATTGGTACTATTATTATTATTGGAATAATTATTCTGTTGAATAAAATTGTGTTCCCATGGCGAGATTTAAGTCAGTAAACTAAATTGATTTTGATTTCTATAGCATTGCTCAACGGCGCTCAAAGTTAAATTTATCTCAAAGAAATGAATGCAACAGTTTTAAGAAAGAGTTGTCCTTTGTTGTTGTTGACTTAAACAGCCCTTCAAGAAAATGCAATTGTTCAGTTTGCCAGTGTCGTATTCGGTTACTGGGTACCACGTACCTGCAATGCAAGAAGCAGGTTATAAAAGACTAGCGTATAGCATAAATATGACGTCACGTTTTAAACATCGTCATTTGTTCCCTTTTTTACGTTCTGTGTTTTTAAGTGTTTTATTTAAAAATGTCCGAAGTCTTCTGTCCCGGATGTAAGGTCACGTTTTAGATACGCAGTCAAGTTGGAGAAAGGGAGGGGCAACAATCTTGCTACCACCTGGATCCGCCTACTGTCCGAAACACTCTTTGCAGTGACGTTGAACAATTATTTTTTTTACTCAGGTTTAAAGTTACAGATTAGTATTATTATTATTTATATCTGTAACAAAATAAACTGCCAATACAAACTTTACTTCTAAAATAGAAACAGGGTTTCTTTCAGCTATATCTCGGGGGGGGGGGGGAGAGCACTGCCCCCCGGGGAAAGCCAAATGCCCCCCCCCCCCCGGAACAAAAATATGTCCAACAATAAATCATTTGGCATCGCTGACACCGCCCCCCCCCCAAAAAAAAAAATCTGAAGTGCCCCCCTACAGAACCCCCCGGGGGGAAGTATTTGAAATAATCACTGAATAGAAGTAGTACTAAAATGTAGCACAGCTCGTCTAAGGACACACTCTGGCAGACAGTGTGTGGTCGTCTAAGGACACACTCTGGCAGACAGTGTGTGGTCGTCTAAGGACACACTCTGGCAGACAGTGTGTGGTCGTCTAAGGACACACTCTGGCAGACAGTGTGTGGTATTAAAGATATTTCAAGAGCCGAAACAGTTTTGTTTATAATTTCATCCACCAATCTTTAGGGGGGGGGGGGGCGGACACATTTAAAGTCATTATGGAAATGTGCAGTTTGTTATTGCCGTTCCGGGGGGAGGGGGGGAGGGGCTATTTTCTAATATTTTTTACTATAGATTCGACAGATTCTCTCTAAAATATTTAAAGATCATCAAACAATAGCTGATCTATTTTTTACTCTCTCATTATAAAATAAACATCATCAGATTCAGCAATAACTTTGAATGCACTTTCTAATTATTAAAAAAAATGAAAATTATCAGCTTCAGCAGGAGCTTTGAATGCACTTTCTAATTCTAATTATTAAAAAGAAACAAGTCTATTCAAGATAAGCTAAACGTCGTAACATCAGGCAGAAACCCGTTCAAGATGGTGGCAAACTGTGTAGAATATCTATTTAAATATCCTAGAGTCGATGAAGAATCAATTCATTCTGTATCCAACCAGCGAATCAAAAGAATCGTCTCATGATAATCGAAGATGGTTGCACCATGTACAAACCATCAAAAAAGATCTTTGTATCATCTCCACAAAATCGCCAACGATCAATGCTTTATTTCCCCACCATCAAAAAACATCATTGCTGCATTTCCCCACCATCAACAAAGATCATTCGGGGGGGGGGGGCGTCCATTAATTATGTCAACAAAATAGGGGGCGGGGGAGGGAGAGCTGGAAGGGTTTGACAGTTCTTGATAAAGGGGAGGGGTAGATTAGTTGACGTCAACAATCATATTTTCTCTATTATAATTTTAATCTTAAAAATTTAAAGATCATTCGGGGGGGGGGGGCGTCCATTAATTATGTCAACAAAATAGGGGGCGGGGGAGGGAGAGCTGGAAGTGTTTGACAGTTCTTGATAAAGGGGAGGGGTAGATTAGTTGACGTCAACAATCATATTTTCTCTATTATAATTTTAATCTTAAAAATTGACTGGTTACTATATTATTTTTAAAAATGTATAAGTGTACACGAGTGTAAATAGTCATTTAATTTTTAGGCTTTTAACAATATAAGATTTATTTGATGTGCGTTTGTCTGTGCACTGCAGAAGGTTGGTCAGAATGTTAAGACACTTTGTTAGTGCAAGAGAAGTCAAAAGTTGGCCTCTCTTCACTAGTAGATTTTGTTTGTAGCAAATGGCTGGGGGGTGGGGGTTGGGGTTATGTTTACAATCATGTTGCAGGTATGGAAAAAGGAAAAGGTTCAAGAGTCATGTGCAGTCAAGATAATCATGATATATATTTTGAGAATTAGTGGAAAGTAAAGTAAGCAACAATAATAACATCGATGCTTGAACGGATTTGCAAAATCTGTAACATTTATTTTGCATGACAAGTCATGTTGAAAAAGGAAGTTCAACAGCACCGACAATGCCCTCTTGAGCATAAGAAATTACCACCTGCTCCTCACAAAAAAAAAAGAAAGAAAAGGATTCGACCAATGCAAGTAGCTGCCAGGAGACAGAGAGAGCTTATGGCAATTATTGCTCGAACCGACAAAGCATCTATTTAAGCGCCGAATGGTTAGATGAGGATGATGTTGACTTGTCTGGTATATTAGTTCCGCAAGATGAAAATGATAAATCAGCTAAACCATCAGCGGCGTCATTTCAGGGAAGGGAAAAAAGGGGGGGGGGGGCAAAACAAACACTTGGTTGGCTTGGTATATATAGTTTACTACTGGCGGCGCTACAGTACATAGCAATTTAAATAAAACCTGCCAATTCCGGTGGTGGAGAAAATGCCACCCTCCCCTATCCAAATGATTTCCCTGATGTCTATTGTTACGATAGAGCAACACGTGGCTACTCCATGGGAAGATGATAGCAGCTAAAAACTTTACTATAATCGTCTTCTATATTGACAATAATCATATTTATACTTCCACAGACAATGATTTTTAGTCTTTAGCAACTTTTTAATTGATTCTGCATTATAACATTTAATGGTAAAAACTTTTTATCTTGTTGGTTGAGAAGCTAAAAATGTTATAAGATGTTTTTCCAACAATTTTGTCATTAAAATAGAACAGCACAAAGTAAAATGTATTTATAAATTTATTTATATTATAATTCATTTGTGGTGTAGAAAATATTGACATGATTGAATTTGGGGGGGGGGGGGGTAATTGAAAGTTGGACATTTGTTGATGGGGGGGGGGGGGTGAAAAACCATCAACAAAGATCATTATTTCATCTCCGCTAAAGCTTTAAGCAAAATGCCAGTGGAATCTTTCCAGCTGGAGCCCATGATTTAAACTCCATCTCACATAACTAACAAGTGGTGAACGTGCTTGTAGCTGCATCTCCATTAATCGAAGGCCACATTTGAGATGGGGTGCCCCCTATTTCACTGGATGATCCCACGAAAATTATCACAGGAAGTGACGTCACGGCACATGCCTGCCGGCTGTTGGGTTTTCTCATTGAGATTTCCCTTTCACAGACGTTTGAGCGCCGTGAGAAATGTTAACCTTGGACCCCAAAAGTCTCGGCTCTTTTACTCGTGTAACTTGGTAACCAACAGTGACGCACGCCCTTCATGGTTCAAGATAAATGCAACGATGGGACATTGATTGATTGGTTGGTTTTTTTCTTACCTTTAATATCCTTTTACTTTTAACCTATTTTAAGTGTGACTTGTTTTATAAGAGGTATGTAATAACATCTCTTAGTTGCAAGCTTTGTGGCGAGAAAGTGGGTTTTACAAGGGAGGGGGGGGGGGCGGATGTCGAGAACAATGACAGACATGGATGCGCCAATTGTGTATGGTAAGTAAAGGTGCGTCAGGCGTTTCATATCTATGAATACAAATAAGGTGATTGAATCAGAATTGATGTTCCCTTCCTACAGGGCTTTCCAGCTGTTACGATAATGGTTTCTATCAGTGTGTCATCATAAGTGTGTGTTTGAATCTCTTAAGAGGATGTGGATAGAATCGGACGTTGGTGTTTTTTTGGTTTTTTTTTAAACGCATGTCCCTAGTTTATTTCTCTGTTCGGATAAAGGAAAGATCATTGTTATATCTCCAGATCATCACCAAAGATCATTGGTAAACTATACTAGAAACAAGTAAAGATGCTTTTGTAACATAAAAATTGTGAGTTGAAGGTTGCTGGGTTTTTTCGAATACATTTTTCAATTAATTAAATGATGAGATGGTGAGAGGGTGAACAAGAAAGAGGTTGGGGGTTGTTGTGTAGTGGGCTGTTTGTTGTGTAGTGGGCTGTTTGTTGTGTAGTGGGCTGTTTGTTGTGTAGTGGGCTGTTTGTTGTGTAGTGGGCTGTTTGTTGTGTAGTGGGCTGTTTGTTGTGTAGTGGGCTGGTTGTTGTGTAGTGGGCTGTTTGTTGTGTAGTGGGCTGTTTGTTGTGTAGTGGGCTGGTTGCTGTGTAGTGGGCTGGTTGTTGTGTAGTGGGCTGGTTGCTGTGTAGTGGGCTGGTTGTTGTGTAGTGGGCTGGTTGTTGTGTAGTGGGCTGTTTGTTGTGTAGTGGGCTGTTTGTTGTGTAGTGGGCTGGTTGTTGTGTAGTGGGCTGTTTGTTGTGTAGTGGGCTGTTTGTTGTGTAGTGGGCTGTTTGTTGTGTAGTGTTGTTGTGTAGTGGGCTGTTTGTTGTGTAGTGGGCTGTTTGTTGTGTAGTGGGCTGGTTGTTGTGTAGTGGGCTGTTTGTTGTGTAGTGGGCTGTTTGTTGTGTAGTGGGCTGTTTGTTGTGTAGTGTGCTAGTTGTTCTGTATTGGGCTGTTTGTTCTGTAGTGGGCTGTTTGATGTGTATTGGGCTGTTTGTTGTGTAGTGGGCTGTTGGTTGTGTAGTCGGCTCGTTGTTGTGTAGTGGGCTGGTTGTCGTTTAGATATGCTGGTTGCTGTGTAGTGGGCTGGTTGTAGTTTAGATTTGCTGGTTGTTGTAATATGATTAAGGAAACATATGTTTTTTCTAATATATGTGCATCGAGCTCTTTTTTGATAATTTATTAAGTCATTTGTTTGCCTTTTAAAATGCAGTTCCCGAAATAAAGTATGTTTCTTATGGTCCCTGATTTAGATGTGCACAGATGACACCAGACCAGTTGGGTTAATTGTAACAAGACTCTGTGATTGGAAAGTTCAAATGGCAGTCATGACAGACACCCTAGACAATAATGACGTGTTAGATTGTGTGTCATGTGGACACAGTCATGGCACACACATCAGACGACACGCGAAGTGTTAGATTGTGTGTTACTGGACACTGTAATGACAGACACTTAAGAAGACACGAGAAGTGTTAAAGCGTGTTTCAAGTGGACACAGTCATGAGAGACGTAGTCAAGTCATGAGAGACGTAGTCAAGTCATGAGAGATGTAGTCAAGTCATGAAAGACGTAGTCAAGTCATGAGAGACGTAGTCAAGTCATGAGAGACGTAGTCAAGTCATGAGAGACGTAGTCAAGTCATGAGAGACGTAGTCATGTTAGACATATCTAACTGTACGCGCAGTGTGTGAGTAGCATACACATGGAAGTGGTGTAATCTATTTCAGTGGTTCTCGATTACACCAACGATAAGAACATATCTCAGCGGGTCTCAAACACACCGTACAACATTTTAGAGAAGCGTGGAAGCTACAATAAAGAAAGGCGGTGGGACATATAATGAGGACGATTTGAAACAGAACAATTCGGACTCAAAGATGGCGGACTTGAGTCGTTGAGGCGACTCACATTAAATGGCATTGTATTTTTTTAAAAATAATAATAACATTAAGAAAAATTTGGAATACAATAAAAGTCTTGTTAACACATTCTCATTCTCTTATATAGGCCTACGTGTGTTCACACTTGCATCTCTCCCACTACAATCCTTTCGCTCTACTGACTCTCTCCCATATAATTGGGCTTCTAAGCTTTAAAAAAGCAAAAACAACAACAAAAACTCAATAAAAGCGTAAATAAGATTAGATAAAAAGATGTTTGCAACAATCACATAACGGAAGTTCTGTTAGTTCCACCCCATCCCTTTCTTATTTTATTTCGTAAGGTCCTTAGTTCTGCTATGAAGTACATTTTCTCCGTTGTTATGTTAGAGAAATGTATGGCGCCACATTTGTTTAAGAAACAACTTGATGACGCGAGAAATCCGCTGCACGCAAACTGCACAAGAAGTTCTCCTAGAAGTGCATGTCAAGATGACCTGTTTCCAAGCTTTTTCTCACCTGCTGACAAGATTAATGAACTAATTATTCAAGTTTGTGGGAAAACATGCAGTGGGTTTAAATATATATTTATATTGGCATTTTTAGGAGAGGAACACCATTCAATGAAACAGCATATGATTTATGGGCTGCAATGATTCTTTCAGACAATTTTCTCCGGGGGAGGGGGGGATTTAAGATTTTAGTGGGGGGGGGGGGGCAGGGCCGGTGGTCAGATAGGGGGTTGTCGGGGGGGCAGATGGACAGATGTCCC
>CAXITT010000767.1:159993-208869 GCA_964033795.1 Lymnaea stagnalis | reverse complement strand
TTTATTTATTTAGGCATTTTTATATAGCGCTTACCATAAAGCTCTAAGCGCTTTACAATTATTAAAAACATGTAAACTAAGTAAAATAAAAATGAGACACTAGGATAGTAACTACTATACTATAGAAACAATTAAAATGGCTATAAAACGAGGACACTTTGGCACGTTTTGGCCTATACTACGGGATCAACCCGAGACAGAAAATGAGGCAGGGCAAGGAGGGTGCATCACAGGTCATAGGCGGACCTAAACAGATGAGTTTTAAAGGACTTTTTGAAAGTGGACGAGGTTTCACAATGACGGATATGGAAGGGGAGCTGGTTCCAGAACGTGGGCCCATGGAAGTAGAATGAGCGTTCACCGATGTTCTTAGTTTTGGTTCTTGGGATTGAGAGGGTTGAGTGGGAAAGGTGTGTGGGGTAGGGGGGTAGAGTAAACATGAAGCATGCCTCCTAGTGCCAAACACTTTAGCTACACCTCTGCCATAGGCCTAGAAAAGGGGGGGGGGTGTGAATGGATTGGCCTACGCAGGTGTAAATTTTAATTTTCAATTATATCGAGGGGTGACATTTTCGGATAACTGCGGAGTTTGTATAGTAAAAGGGAGTGCGAAATTAGGGTTCCTGGCCACCTCCCCAGAGAATTTTTTGCTTATTTCAAAATTAAGAGGTGCATTTTGGAGCATAACTTAATTCAGTGTTTCAATTGATCGGAAGAAGGAATTTTTTTAAACGTCACGGGGAGGCATCATAGCGCCCAGTGGCCTACGCAAACTGAAATCACTTCAATTGTGGCGCGCCCCAGAGTAATAATTTGGCAAACCCTTAGATTCAACCCCGTACTGTCCTACTGTGACACAAAGGGCGCCACAAATGGAATGAATTTATTTCATGTTTGGCTGGGGCGGAGATATTCTTGATCACTATTATGAATAATTTGTGTGTTTCTCACCCGAAAGTCTGAAATTCAACCTCAAAATTGTTTGACAGAAACACGGAATTCAAGTATGTGCCCAAAATGCATATCTACATTTTGAATTTGTCACAGAGTCTACAGCACCATCAATTTCTGCACGCCTTTCCCTCACGCAGATCAATATGAAACTACGGGGTTGAGTTTAAGCTTGAATGGGGATCTTTACTCTTGGATGGCAACTCATCTAAGAGAAGGAATCACTGAATTCAAACACGGAGATGGAGTCCCGTAGGCGGATAACATTGACACAATGAAAAATTCCGGCAATTCCTGCTGAAGCTACTAGTTCCAAGCTGTATCATTCACATACGTGGTTCCCTTGGGTTATCCAGCGGCGTGGAGAGAGGTGATTTGCTGTGTAGTGAACCAGCTTATAATCCTAAAAAGAATAATCTCAGGCCTTGTGGATTTCCTCGTGTGAAGTCGGCATCTTCGTCACATTGAGACGGACGGATGCCAACAAAAAGAAAAAAAAAATATTCTAAACTTGTGCCAAATAATTACGCCTGGGGCGCGCGTGAATTCAGTGCATGTATGACACCAGGCGCAAAAACACAAAAACCAAGCTCCCCCGGAAGCTTACAAATATCCTTACCCCAATCAGTTAGTCTGATAGAAACATTGAATACTTCCAAATGCTCCCCTTGATAGGTGTGGGGGGGGGGGAGGTACAAACTATACCATTCTCAAGGCTATGGGGCTTCTGCCCACTGAAAGAAATATTCTGCTGAATGGTCCACTAACCTTAGACTGAGAATCCCCGTCATGGTTTGTTCCACTCTTGTCATGGTTTGTTTCACACTAAACGACGTTTTGTTCCACACACGTTATGGTTTGCGCCACACCTGTCACCGTTTGTTCCATACCTGGTAAGGGTTTGTTCCCACACATGTCATGGTTTGCTCCCCACCTGTGACCATTTGTTCTACACCTGTCGTGTTGTTCCACCAAATACAACTTCTCGTTGCTAGTTTCAAAAATGGAAATATTTTTACTCCACGGCGAGTGTTAGGTCAAATTTGTAGAAAAAATTTGTTTACATTTTTTTTGGTTCAATTTTGTTTGTTGTTTGCCTTGTTGTTTTAATTATTTGATCATTATTTTCCCATGTGAATTAGTTTTTTTTTTCATTTTTGTTACTTTCTGTGATGGGTTGGGGTGGGTTGGGTGGGTTAGGGTGGGGTGGGTTGGAGTGGGTTGGGGTGGGTTGGGGTGGGCTGGGGGTTGGCGGTGAGTTCTGTCTTTATAAATTAAGCAAATTGCGCAACAACCAAAAGTTAGATAACTCTAAGTATTTGAAATGTATGTTCAACAACCGGTTTGTTGAAGCTGTTGTTCCTGTCTTCTTTACTCTCTACAAGAAACAGCAGCGCTTAAATCTATATCATCTCCAACCATAAACATCACCGCCCCATCCATTCGTGACTTCATCCTGATAGCCTTGATACTCCCCTGCCTAGACGGCTCTTGCCATAAACCTCTCTTTGTGTGATCCCAGCGAAGTGGCTCATCCCCCCTTATAATACCGCATCAGCACTTGAGATCAACAGGATTTATATCCCCTGTCAATAAGTTTATCCACATCATATCAATGTCGCCACGCAGCCCCCCCCCACCCTCCACGCCCCCCCCCCAATGGCGTGCGCCACCCCGACCCCCAAATGCCAAGAGAAAAAGTGGATGCATGGGAGAAACAAGAGCGTCCTTTCACTCCAACCTGTGGGGCGCTCTGTAACCAAACAAGTTTTTCCCCTGTGAATACATTTTATTCATCCAATGCTTCAAGGATCCTTTACACTCACCAAGGTTACAATCCAGCAAGCTTTCCATTAGAGACCGACCGAAAGTGATTTTCTGATTTCGGCTATAGCCGAAAATAGGCCGAAAGTTTAAAATGACTTTCGGCCGAAACCAAAAATAGGCCGAAAGTTTAAAAAATGAATTTCGGCCGAAACAAAAACTTGGCCGAAAGTGATAAAATGGCCACTTTCGCCGCCGAAACCGAAACCGAAATTCGGTCGGTGTCTACTTTCCATGCAGCAAGTTTTCCCTCCAGCAAATATTTCATGCAGTAAACATTCAATTCAGCAAGTTTTTTCATGTAGCAAGCTTTCCATGCAGCAAGATTTCCATTCAGCATACATCCATCCACCAAGCTTTACATGCATATACTTATCTATCAATCAATACGCTTACCTTTCCATCCAACAAGCTATCCATCTACTTATCTACCCATTCAACCAGCTATCCATTTACTTATCTACACATTCAACCAGCTATCCATCTACTTATCTACCCATTCAACCAGCTATCCATTTACTTATCTACACATTCAACCAGCTATCCATCTTCTTATCTACCCATCCAACCTGCTATCTACTTAGTTATCTATCCATCCAACCAGCTATCCATCTGCTTGTCTATCCATCCAACCAGCTATCCATCTACTTATCTATCCATCCAACGAGCTATCCATCTACTTATCTATCCATCCAACGAGCTATCCATCTACTTATCTATCCATCCAACCAGCTATCCATCTACATATCTATCTATCCAACTAGCTAAGGAATCAACACTTTGTACACAAATATCTTGTTTGTTTTTAAACTGCCAACTAATTAGGGAACTAGAATCTTTTGTCCAAGGGACGCAATTTTGAAAGGGGGCGTTAACTTAAAGAGTGCGATTTTATTATGAAAATAAAATAATCAAATTCTGAACATACTTACAAATGTAGCATCACCAAAAGAAAATAACACAAAAATGACAAGGACAGCCTGATCACATTTTTGTGATTATGTGTTGATGTTTGTTTGAATATTTATGTTTGTTTGTGTGTGATTGTTTTAGTATTTATAGTCTCTATTTATTTATCACATTAATTTCCATGCGTGTGTTTGGTTGTGAATACGTAGCCGAGTGGTGGTGACCGGTTGTGACTGACAGTTTTAGTTTACAAACGAACAGAAATCATGGCTACAGCTTTTTTTTTTTATTTTGTCTTAGCTTACAGTAACAAGAGATATAGAAAGAAAAGAGATTGTATCTAAAAGTATCCACATATAGCACGGGTTATTGACAGTATGACAAACATCTCAGTCAAAAATAACTAGGTAGAGACTAAGTAGTCAACTGCGAAGGACGAATGTTTTACAGGTCATCCAACGTCAATCAAAATGCAGAAATCCAAATCATTGAAAAAAACACGTGGGATCACGTTGGACCTAAGAGATTATTCAAAGTATGAAAAACCTACATAATTAGGGCTAAACATATTTGTCATAAAGAGCAATAATCGTGTTGGATAATAAAGTTGACAGCGATGATAATCATTTATCATTTATTTGAAACGTATCACATTTCAGCATGTAATAACAAGATCGAACTAAATCATAGCTGTTAGTCGTAAACGCATGCACACAGAAGTCTATAAAAGGCATGACGTGCGGCCGCGTGTCTAGCTTTGACGATGACTTGAATGAGCTTGAAAAGTAATCAAAATTTAACACTACTTAGCATGATCAGTAATGAAAATTCATCGTCCACCACATACACATAATAACATGTATCCACACAATAAGGATATCAAATGTGGTTTTACTTATGAAGGGGCCAGATGGACCGGTGAAGTGACTAAGATGGTATGAACTTCGCAGGACGAAATTCACAAGGCCTGGGATGATTCTTCTAAAAACAGCTAATCGTCTCTCTCCACGCCGCTGGATAGCCCAAGGGGAACATCGTGTAGATGACACACCAGCGGCCTCGCATGAATTGTCGGAATGTTCCATCGTATCAATGTTATTATACTCCATCTCCGGGTTTCGAATTCAGAGTTGCCACCCAAGGTTAACGAGCCTCCATCCAACGAGCTGGTTGGTGTCTTTGCTTGACTGGGCTTTGGTGGGGAATGACCACCAGACCATCAACTTGAGATGTGCTCCGTTTACACCACTAGGCCACCCAGCAACCGTTTATTTATATATATTCTATTGATATTGTATGTATAATTTTTATGTTTGTATCTATGTTTTTATGTATATTTGTATGTATAATTGCTTGTAATTTTGTAAATATGTTTGTGTATCCCCATGTGTATGTTGATGATTATGCGTGTTTGTGTTTGGGTGTTTGTTCTACTGCATTGTTCTTTCAATTATAAAAAAAAAAAATATAAATATCATATTTGAATCCAATCTTCGATCTGTCAAAGCTTTAATTTTTCAATTTGAACCTAATCTTCCACCTGTGAAAACTTTAATCTTCTCAATTTGAACCTAATCTTCCACCTGTGAAAACTTTAATCTTCTCAGTTTGAACCTAATCTTCCACCTGTTAAAACTTTGATCTTTTCGGCCATCGAATACGATGTTCATGTCTAATAATGTTTTTGGAAAAAAGTATTCAATTTCCATTTAATCTATGTGTCTGCAGGGAGATCGGAAAAATGAACAACACGAAAATAGTGCAAGAAGGGTGTTTGAAGAATGAAATGTATCTTGGTGGGTCGTCCTTATGAAATGTATCTCGGTGGGTCGTCCTTATGAAATGTATCTTGGTGGGTCGTCCTTATGAAATGTATCTTGGTGGGTCGTCCTTATGAAATGAATCTTGGTGGGTCGTCCTTATGAAATGTATCTTGGTGGGTCGTCCTGACTTGATGATGATGCCGATCATACCACCCTCAACAAAATCATTATTTTTTTTTCTTCTAGTGCCTGTGTGTACTGTGTGTGTGTATGTGTGTGTGTGATTGTGAGTTACAATTGATATAATAACTTCATATTGCTCTCGTTCAATCTCATCGCCACTCTCTCTCTCTGTTTCTCTCCATCCTCCCCATCTCCCTCGTTACGATTCTCCCTAACCCCCTCCTCTCTCTATCTCAACCTTCTTCTTATCTCCCCGACCAGCGTCTCTTTGTCTCCTTAAACACCATCTCCTTATCTCCCCGACAAAGTTCTCTTTCTCTCCTTTAACCACCCTCTCTTTATCTCCCCCAACCACTTTCTCTTTATCACCCAACAACCTACTCTTTATTTTCCCAAAAACATTATCTTTCTCTCCAGCTCTCCCCATCTCCCCAAGTATCTTCTCTTTTCATCTTTATCTCTTCTTTTCCCTCGTTGTTTTTCTATTTTAATACCTCTATCTACGTTCTTAGTCTCTCTCTCTCTCTCTCTCTCTCTCCCCTTCTTTCGTAAAATTGAATTTTTATTTTTATTTTAAATATCCCTTTATTATCTCATTATTTGTTCATCTGGGTAACTCTTTGGCTTATGTTGTTTACCTCTCAGAGCCCCCCCCCCCCAACACCCCCTCCCTTCTTTCGTAAAATTGAATTTTTATTTTTATTTTAAATATCCCTTTATTATCTCATTATTTGTTCATCTGGGTAACTCTTTGGCTTATGTTGTTTACCTCTCAGAGCCCCCCCCCCCCAACAACCCCATTTTAATCACACATTCTTTCACCCTACCACATAATTCCCCATCGAATCTTCACTAAGATCGCCGCCCCACCAACTTCTGTCCCATCCACTACCACCGTGTTTGTTGGCCTGCGCCTTCAGCTTATCATTACCACGTGTGCGATGTAAGGGTTTTTAACGCAGGCAGCAACAGAAACTACAACAGAAGGTTTTAGGGAATTGATTGAAACAGATGAAAACAGAATGCCACAATAAGAGGTGTGTGGTAACATGGGGAAGACATCGGTAGTCAAGTTGTTACGTGAGGATTGCTTTCATGTCTGTCTGTCTGTCTGTCTGTCTGTCTGTCTGTCTTTCTGTCTGATCTATCTATCTATCTATCTATCTATCTATCTATCTATCTATCTATCTATCTATCTATCTATCTATCTATCTATCTATCTATCTATCTATCTATCTATCTATCTATCTATCTATCTATCTATCTATCNCTACATCTCTACATCTCTACATCTCTACATCTCTACATCTCTACATCTCTACATCTCTACATCTCTACATCTCTACATCTCTACATCTCTACATCTCTACATCTCTACATCTCTACATCTCTACATCTCTACATCTCTACATCTCTACATCTCTACATCTCTACATCTCTACATCTCTACATCTCTACATCTCTACATCTCTACATCTCTACATCTCTACATCTCTACATCTCTACATCTCTACATCTCTACATCTCTACATCTCTACATCTCTACATCTCTACATCTCTACATCTCTACATCTCTACATCTCTACATCTCTACATCTCTACATCTCTACATCTCTACATCTCTACATCTCTACATCTCTACATCTCTACATCTCTACATCTCTACATCTCTACATCTCTACATCTCTACATCTCTACATCTCTACATCTCTACATCTCTACATCTCTACATCTCTACATCTCTACATCTCTACATCTCTACATCTCTACATCTCTACATCTCTACATCTCTACATCTCTACATCTCTACATCTCTACATCTCTACATCTCTACATCTCTACATCTCTACATCTCTACATCTCTACATCTCTACATCTCTACATCTCTATATCTCTATATCTCTATATCTCTATATGTCTATATCTCTATATCTATATATCTATACATCTATATCTATTTATCTATATCTATATATCTACATATATATCTCCCTATCTTCCTCTCTCTCTCTATCTCTCTCTCTCTCTCTCTCTATCTCTCTCTCTCTGTCTCTCTATGTATATATATATATATATATATATATATTTCTTTATCTCCATCTCTCTATCTCTCTATCTCTCTGTCTCTCTGTCTCTCTGTCTTTTTGTCTATCTAATCAATCTAACTAACTATATATCTATCTATCATCCTTCTGTCCGTCCTTTCGACCGTCCGTTTAGTTAGTCTGTTGGTCGGTATGTCTGTCCATGTTTAAATATATTTCTTTGTTTACCATCTGTTGCAACACTGAATGAAGCGATGCACACATTAACTGGCAAATTGGCAAAGACACATGATGTCAGGTACGATGATATACCGAAAGACACATGATCTCAGAATGATGCTTACCGAAAGAAAATGCTTCTCAAACTACTTTTGGGCCCGTACCTTGTTATATTACCTCGATTATTGCTGTATGCATAGGTTATCAAATAAATTTTTCTAATAATTTTGTAAAAATTATGCCGGTCGCCCGATGACAGTTTGTGGACCGTATGGCGGTCCACTGACAAGATTTTGATTAGAACCGTATTCATTTTATCTCGCTATTTTATCGCTTAGAAAATTGTATTGAATATTCGAGATATAGTACGGAAACTCTCTCTCAGGCTGTCCTTACGGGGTTTATCGTCATATCACTGTAACAACTCTGGACCATTGAGTTCATGGGCGCCCCACAGGTTTTTCGTCATATCACTGTAACAACTCTGGACCATTGAGTTCATGGGCGCCCCACCGGTTTTTCGTCATATCACTGTAACAACTCTGGACCATTGAGTTCATGGGCGCCCCACGGGTTTTTCGTCATAGCACTGTAAAACTCTGAAACATTGAGTTCATGGGCGCCCCACAGGTTTTTCGTCATATCACTGTAACAACTCTGGACCATTGAGTTCATTGGCGCCCCACAGGTTTTTCGTCATATCACTGTAAAACTCTGAAACATTGAGTTCATGGGCGCCCCACAGGTTTTTCGTCATATCACTGTAACAACTCTGGACCATTGAGTTCATGGGCGCCCCACAGGTTTTTCGTCATATCACTGTTACAACTCTGGCTCAATTAGTTCATGGGCGCCCCACAGGTTTTTCGTCATATCACTGTAAAACTCTGGCCCATTGAGTTCAGGGGCGCCCCACGGGTTTTTCGTCATATCACTGTAACAACTCTGAAACATTGAGTTCATGGGTGCCCCACAGGTTTTTCGTCATATGATTGTAACAACTCTGAAACATTGAGTTCATGGGCGCCCCACAGGTTATTCGTCATATCACTGTAACAACTCTGGCTCATTTTAGACGACATATATTTGATCCTTTTTTGTTTTTGCACCTTTTAAGAAAACTTGTTTTAAAAAAATTAATGAGAATGGATTTCTTTGGTAGGAGCAATTCTTAAACACTTAAACATTATGCGGTTCAAGATAACCATTATACTGTAAAAACTAGACATTACTTTATGATACTTCCCATGTCCACGGAGAAAAGTCTAAGAACCCTCGAATGAGAACGCGACCGTTTTAAAGATTTACGTTTCGACTTACGACAAAAGTTACGCAAGGCTGGCTTAGTATTAGGAACATCAAATTTTAGGCAAGGCTAACAAAATATTAGGAACATTAAAATTTAGGCAAGGCTTGCTAAATATTATTAGTAACATTAAATTTAGGAAAGGCTGGCTAAATATTAGGAACATCAAAATTTAGGCAAGGCTGGCTAAATATTAGAAACGTCAAACTTTAGGCAAGGCTGGCTAAATATTAGGAACATCAAAATTCAAGAATGGCTGGCTAAGTATTAGGAACATCAAATTTTAGGCAATGATGGCTAAATATTAGGAACATCAAATTTTAGGCAATGATGGCTAAATATTAGGAACATCAACATTTTGGAAAGGTTGGCTAAATATTAGGAACATCAAAATTTAGGCAAGTTTGGCTAAATATTAGGAACATCAAAATTTAGGCAAGGTTGGCTAAATAATAGGAACATCAAAATTTAGGCAAATCTCGCTAAATATTAGGAACATCAAAATTTAGGAAAGTCTGGCTAAATTTTAGGAACATCAAAATTTAGGAAAGGCTGGCTAAATATTAGAAACATAAAAATTTCGGCAAAGCTGGCTTAATATTAGGAACATCAATAGAAATGGACACACTTTTGCGTTCCAGCTCCTGGACTTTGAGACAAGAGTCTAATGGTTAGACTCTAACCATTCATTAATTGTATGGTACGTTTAAGTTTCTTTTTAAACTTCGTACCCCGTTCGTCACTCACTGGCTCAGTAAGACGTTCGTGGAGGAGAGGGCTGGGGGCGGCTCTTCTCAACGCCACATTTTCGAGGGCGGTATTTTCGGTCAGCTACATCTACTGCACCTGGCTTACGTTTGATGAGTATTGGTTATGATTTGTTGTTTTAGCAAATCTTGGCGCAAAAATCAAGAACCATCCCTGGCATCACAAACTCTTGCTACTCCATTGGCGTCGCCTCTGATGTTTTTAAAGGTATTTGGGTCGATTCCCCACATCTCCCTCCCAAAATCCCTCCCCCGTTCACTTTTTCCACCTTTCTTGGTTTTGGTTGGGGGGGGAGGGGGGGAGAATGAAATAATTTTTTTGTTGTTGTAATGGCTGTGGGTTTACCTTACACAAATCGGCTAGTGAACAGGACGGGGTTTTCCCCCCCCCCCCCCCTTTTTTTTTCCCCCTCAAGAGATATTTTTAAAGTTGTCATGCACAAAGCATGGCTAACATAACCTCAAAACGGAAAGTCTTGACACGCATTCATTCTTCACCTTATGGCACCGCCGACATACATCTCCGAGTTGTAATTTGTCCTCACTTCTTTGTTATGTGTCATCACTCCTATTTGCACGGTATGTGCTATTTGCACGGTAGGTGCTATTTACATGGTAAGTCTTATAGGCACGATATGTGCTATTTGTACGGTATGTGCTATTTGCGCGATAGATGCTTTTTGCACGGTAGGTGCTATTTGCAGGTTCTGCCAGTCTAAATACAAAAAATCGCCCCGAGCACGAGGGTAATTTAGCGCATATGCCAGGGGCGGAGCTAGTTCAATGTTCGTTATTACCAGGCTTCACTGAACTGTTCACCAACCACACTCAATCAATCAGACTGGCCTCGTTCTCGGTCTAACCCTTAAATTGTTTGTATTGTTGAAAGATCGAAATCCCAAATGCATGAAAGTGGTCAAGCTGACCGCCACCTGACATTCTAAAATCAGTGACCCCCCCCCCCTTTTTCCAAGATGTCCCCCGCCCCCAAATGTCATAGCCCCAGACATAGCACATGCATCGCTGCCCCCTGTCACACGGTTAATGCATGTTTAATCTCTCTTCTCCCAGGCACCACGAGGCCAAGCACGCGAACATCCTCAACTCCCTGTGGATGATCGCCATCACGTTCCTGTCGATAGGCTACGGTGACATCGTGCCCAACACTTACTGCGGCCGGGGCGTGGCCATCACAGTCGGGGTCATGGTAAGTGTCAAAGGAATTGTCACTTTTTTTTAAATTTAACGTTCTGCATGCAGTTCTCCGGGAGAGGCTCCAGCTACAAGACGATTTGGTTTCTTGAACATGGAGAATACAAAGTTTTCAGATTTCTGTTCCCAGCTCCGACCCCGAGGTACCAAACGCCCCCTCTCCTTTTTTTTTTTGGTCAAGGTTCAGACCGCTACTGTTAGGTGGCTACTTTAACTAGTCAGGTGACTTTTTTTAACCTCTGTCAGGTGACTTTTTTTAACCTCTTTCAGGTGACTACTTTGACCTCTGTCAGGTGACTACTTTGACCTCTGTCAGGTGATTAATTTGACCTCTGTCAGGCGACTACTTTGACCTCTGTCAAGTGATTACTTCAACCTCTGTCAGGTGATTACTTTGACCTCTGTCAGGCGATTACTTTGACCTCTGTCAGGTGATTACTTTGACCTCTGTCAGGTGATTACTTCAACCTCTGTCAGACGATTACTTTGACCTCTGTCAGGCGACTACTTTGACCTCTGTCAGGTGATTACTTAAACCTTCTAAACAACAAAGTCTTCTACGTTAAACGCTTCATTTTAAAATAACACTCAAATATGTCATGCACACTCATGAAAATGTTACCTTTCCTTTTGATTCTCAAACCTTCTCCGGCCATCGCCCTCTTTGGACCACATAAACTCGACCTGACCTCCCTCCCCCCCCCCACCCAAGCCGTCTTATCCCTTTATAAGCTTTCTTACAATTAGCGTTTGTAGGACTCTCCGTGGAAGATTATGAAACAATGAAATGTTTAAGTGACCATATATGTGAACACTGAATCAACATACAAACGAACCATTTTACGTTCATTCATTCCAAAATGATCCCATTAATTAGGTCAACAGATACCTCAGCTGTTTCAAGAAGGATAATTATTTAGCAAGACCGTTAGATATCTAAAGGTTATTCTCTGGTCACATATCCTATTTGCAATGGGTGACAGGGCTCGGTAAAGGGGCATACTTTATTTATCAGCATCTTTTAAGTCTCTGAGCAGAATCATGTTTTAATCCCAATTAAGAGAGACCGATTTGGTTTCACAATATTGATCCCGTTCAACGACATTTGGATTTTTATTGAATTTACCAAACTCTGGATCGTTCTCAACTCAGAACATCTTTAAATAGTCACTGATCGAAAACGTGTGCTTAAAATGAAAATAAATGTAGCAATAGTCACTGATCGAGAACTTGCTTAAAATGAAAATAAATGTAGCAATAGTCACTGATCAAGAACGTGTGCTTAAAATGAAAATACATGTAGCAGTAGTCACTGATCAAGAACGTGTGCTTAAAATGAAAATACATGTAGCAGTAGTCACTGATCAAGAACGTGTGCTTAAAATGAAAATAAATGTAGCAATAGTCACTGATCGAGAACGTGCTTAAAATGAAAATAAATGTAGCAATAGTTACTGGGTTATTTTTGTAGCAGCCAGATGGTGGCGATTAGTGGCACAGAAACATTAACGAAATTCGACAGTAAGCAATAAACAACGGTTGCTGCCTGTCATGGACCGTGCTGCTAGGGTTCGTGTCAAATGTTGCTGCCTGTCATGGACCGTGCTGCTAGGGTTCGTGTCAACGGTTGCTGCCTGTCATGGACCGTGCTGCTAGGGTTCGTGTCAAATGTTACTGCCTGTCATGGACCGTGCTGCTAGGGTTCGTGTAAAATGTTGCTGCCTGTCATGGACCGTGCTGCTAGGGTTCGTGTCAAATGTTGCTGCCTGTCATGGACCGTGCTGCTAGGGTTCGTGTCAAATGTTGCTGCCTGTCATGGACCGTGCTGCTAGGGTTCGTGTCAAATGTTGCTGCCTGTCATGAACCATGCTGCTAGGGTTCGTATCAACGGTATCTGCCTGTCATGGACCTTGCTGCTCGGGTTCGTGTCAAATGTTGCTGCCTGTCATGGACCGTGCTGCTAGGGTTCGTGTCAAATGTTGCTGCCTCTCATGGACCGTGCTGCTAGGGTTCGTGTCAAATGTTGCTGCCTGTCATGGACCGTGCTTCTAGGGTTCGTGTCATATGTTGCTGCCTGTCATGGACCTTGCTTCAAGGGTTCGTGTCAAATGTTGCTGCCTGTCATGGACCTTGCTGCTAGGGTTCGTGTCAAATGTTGCTGCCTTTCATGGACCGTGCTGCTAGGGTTCGTGTCAAATGTTGCTGCCTGTCATGGACCGTGCTGCTAGGGTTTGTGTCAAATGTTACTGCCTGTCATGGACCGTGCTGCTAGGGTTCGTGTCAACGGTATCTGCGTTTCATGGACCGTTCTGTTAGGGTTCGTGTCAAATGTTACTGCCTGTCATGGACTTTGCTGTTAGGGTTCGTGTCAAATGTTACTGCCTGTCATGGACAGGAAAAGAAAAAAGACAATGCCTATGGACGAACATGTGTCTCCCCTCCATATAAAAAAGGGAACATCCCAGGGTGGACCGCCCCATCCACACCCCACTTCCCACGCCCCTGATATTGCTTTATCAACTGAACCAATTGGTTATATATTGTAATTTTCTTGTCGTGGAGGAGCTGCTCTATGACACTAAATACTACTTCATGGTTTTGCTGTGGAAGAGCTGCTCTATGACACTAGAAACTACTAGCTGCATTTGCTGTGGAATAACTGCTCCAAGACACTAAATACTACTAGCTGCACTTGCTGTGGAATAACTGCTCTGAGACACTAAATACTACTAGCTGCATTTGCTGTGGAATAACTGCTCCAAGACACTAAATACTACTAGCTGCATTTGCTGTGGAATAACTGCTCTGAGACACTAAATACTACTAGCTGCATTTGCTGTGGAATAACTGCTCTGAGACACTAAATACTGCTAGCTGCATTTGCTGTGGAATAACTGCTCTGAGACACTAAATACTACTAGCTGCATTTGCTGTGGAATAACTGCTCCAAGACACTAAACACTACTTCCTGCATTTGCTGTGGAATAACTGCTCTGAGACACTAAACACTACTTCCTGCATTTGCTGTGGAAGAACTGAGCTAAGACACTAAATACTACTTCCGACCTTTGCTCCTTATATACTTTCCATCGTAAAGATCTGAACTTGATCTGTAACATAATAGCCATCAGCAAAGATTAATCAGCCGTAACTTCAAGTCATCCATTGGAAATTTAAAAAAAAAAATCTTGTTTATTTTTGTTTGCTGTACACATAATTTCCAGTCTCACCCTTGCGTGTATTTAAGTGGAACCTCATTAACTTAATTTGTTTGTGACTTGCTCTCTCCAGCCATATAAAACAAAACACACCAATGTTATACCATGCAACGCACCTGAGCCACCGGTGTTTAGACTGGAAGCTTTGCAACAACATATTTGACAGTCCAAGACGCATCTTTATTTGATTTATTACTATTAGGTTTTTCTCAGCCCACAATGCATCGTTCAGTGTAAACACCGTGACGTCAATCCACGCTGCTTGGAAGTTATATCAAAATTCCTTCACAAACTGTTAGCTGTGAATGAAACATTATACGATGTCTTTCCTCGACACTAAGTGACGCCAAATGGCAAGATGATATTTATTATTTCATTAAAAATTAAATAATTTGATTTAAAACGTACGCAATAAATTATTCCCTAGCGCCCCCTTCAGGGTCTCCTAGCGCCCCCTTTGGGGACTCCCAGCGCGCCATATATTCTCGATAGCCTTTCAGCGCCGCCCCCCCCCCCCTTTCCGTCAAGTCTGTCCCTTAGGGGCGGTACTGCCCATTTAAAACGTTCCCAATAAATTATTCCCTAGCGCCCCCTTCAGGGTCTCCCAGCCCCCCCTTTGGGGACCCCCAGCGCGCCATATATTCTCGATAGCCTTTCAGCGCCGCCCCCCCCCCCCTTTCCGTCAAGTCTGTCCCTTAGGGGCGGTACTGCCCATTTTGAAAACCACTGAATCCCTTCCCTCCCTCCCGCCCTTGAGCTCCCCAACCCTTCACCCAAACCCCCAAATAACAAAGAGTTTTGTGAGTAGATCTCGCAGTTATTAAAATAAACAACACCATTCGTTGAACTAAACTTGAGTACTTTTTCTTGAACAGAGAGAATTTATGTCTGTCCACAAGACCTGTTGGAGGACTCTACCAGCAGACCGAGATCGCCAATACTTTCATTGAATCTATACCCAATCCTAGCTGCCCAGCTGTTTCAAACAAGTATTGCCAAACTGAAGGCACAGTGAACTTTCAGCTCTCCCCTTACAAAAAAAAAAAAAAAAAAAAAAAAAAAAAAAAAAAATACAAGAAAAAAAAAACGTCTTTTTTTTTTTTAAACGTCTGGATTTTTTTCAAACATCTTTACTCTTAAAAAGATAGATCGATATCTTCTCTGATTCTAGGCTACACCCGTCCCTACCCCTCCTTTAAAAAAAAAATGGGGAAAGCTGACAAAGCTTGACGCAATTAAAAACTAAAAACCACCTTAGGGAGACATTTCTCTATATTATTAAGGATTTCGGCTTGACTCGACAGTACTCGCTCCGAGCCTCACCCCCTCACCCCAGAATGGTTAGAAACACTTTAAACACACGCATTGACCATGAAACCTCCCCCCCCCCCACCTTTACTTTTTTCCGGAATGTGATTTTTTCTGTTCCATTTTTTTCACGCAATGAATCAATAGAGCATACTAGCGGATATACCCGGCGTAGCACGGGATTCCATTAGGATCCCGATCCCGGTGGGACCCCGATCCCGTAGGACACCAATCGTATTCTGATCCCGATCCCGGTGCAATCCCGTTTTCCAATGGGATCATGCTCAGTGCTATTTTTTTCGAATACGCTTTTAGATCCCATTCTAGATCCCCTTAGAACACTAGAGAACCTTCTGGAAGATTCTAGATTAAATTTAATAAGTTCCATGAAACCAGTAAAAAATTACTTTTCTAAATAATTATTTTTTTCAAATACACAATATTATACAACTAATTTTCACTACTATAACTATAGTACATTTAAATTGGGGGCCCATTTAATAAAGTACCCTTTTTAGTTATGTCTGAGATGGGGTTGGGGGAAGGGGGGGGGGGGCTATAAAAATCATTCAGATAAATCATAGAGTTAAAATTTGTCCCATTAAAATCTACTTAAAAATGGCATACATATAGCTTTTTAATATTATCGAACTTTCTGGAAAATTCTAGTTTTAAATCCACCGTTATTTCAATACGGACTAAGAAGCGTAATGAACAAAGATGGCTTAGAGCCATAATTTCACATAGAACCTGTACCATTGTCTAATCCTACTGATATTTATATAGCTTATATAAGGAAAAATGAACTTGGGCCCCCGGCTCCAGAGAAATGGATATTATGAGTTCACTCCCCTTCGGTATTTGAATATGGATGATTATGTGTATGTGTAATAAGTTTGGTCAAGATCCATTCATTCATGTAGCAGTATTAAGCCTATTGATATTTATAGAGACAATATCAGAAGCAATTAAACGGGGCCCCCGGCCCCAGAGGGATGGATATTATTAGGTCAGTATCCTTCGGTTTTTTAGTATGGAGAATGAATTTCATGTGTACTAAGTTGGGTCAAGATCCATTGACTCATGTAGGGAGTATTTGTTGTCAATTTTATTTATATAGCTCATATCAAGAAAAAAACATTTCCAGGCCCCCGGCCCCAAACGGAATGTTAAATATAGGTTACATTTACCAACCTGCTCGAAACATTTGTTAAACTACTTTTCTAATTATTTATTTAATACGATAAAAATCTTCAACAAATACCATAATTATAATCCTTTTTATTTAAAGTTAATCATGGGTCCCCTGGGGGCCCATTCCATAATTGTACCGATTTAGCTTTGCCTGAGATAGAGGGCCCTATAAATATCAGACGGATAAATAATATAGTTAAAATTTAAAAATTTGTCCCATTAAAATATATTGTAAAATGCCACAAATATCGCTTTTTAAAATTATCGAATTTTCTAGAAAATTCTAGATTGGATATTATTAGTTTTTAATTCCAGCCATCTATCCATACAGTCAAAGAAGGGTATTGCTACAACGCTAGGCCAACATCCATCAATTCACATATTAACTATAGTAACTATTGTCTAAGCCTATTGATATTTATATAGCTTATATAAGGAAAAATGAAATGGGGCCCCTGGCCCCAAAAGAATGGATATTTTTAGTTCAGTAATCTTCGGTATTTGAATATGGATAATCAGGTATATGTGTACTAAGTTTGGTCAAGATCCATCTACTCATGTAGGAGTATCTGTTTCTAATTATTTTTATATAGGTCATATAATGAAAAAAAAAACGAATTCAGGGCCTCCGGATGTTATAAAAAATTCATAAGCCTTTAAGAATTCCTTCTGGATAATGATGGATATATGTGCCAAGTTTGGTCAAGATCCATCAGTCCATGTAAAAGCCTTTGTGGAACAAACAGACCCACAAACAAACAAACAAATCCACAAACTTTCACTTTTATATATATATATCTGATATGATATGATGGGCGTAATTAAAATGTAACATGTTACAAACAATTATGATGACTTTTTTCACATTAAATTACTAAAGAAGGAACTTGTGTCCATACCTTAAGACGGCACTGCTTTTCTCCGCTAATTTCACTACTGAGTATTGAGCAGTGGCGTGGCTAGGGTTATTACCACCAGGGACATCTTAGACTAACATGACTTGAAACACAAATTCTTACTTAATTTTCTTTTTTAATTCATACCTGGAAGAAGTAAAACTTGTTGACGAGAGTTATGCCCCTTTAAGAAGTATCGAGCGTGTGAATGGAATTTATGATATTAATTAAGGAATGTACCGATAATATCGTAGGTAAGATTTGGAAAACGTGCTGTCCACTGACTTTTAAATGAAATTAAATTGCCGAAATCTTTCAATATTCATAAACAAGTGCAGCATAATGCCTCTATAAGAGTGCGTCTCCTAGAAGCGTGACGCCCAGTGGGCCGATGCCTTAAGACGGCACTGGTGTGTGCGTGTCTGTTTTGGTGCTCGTGCGTGTGTGAGTGTCTCTTTGTGTTTGTGTGTATATCTGTGTGTGTGTGTGTTTGTGTGTGTCCTGGTGCATGTCTTTGTCTTTGCGTCTACTGGTCTACAATTTTAGTTGTAAGAGGTCTAACAGTATGAGCCCTGTGCTCTCTGTGGTGAAACTGAAATTCTAGTTACTCGTTGAGTTACCGTATATAATCGCATATAAGCCGAATTTAGAACTATAAAATACAATACTGAAATCAGGGGGTCAGCTTATATGCGCATAAAACTAAATGGACACAAGGACAGACACTAATGCCAAATTTCCAGCCACACATTTTCATCGCTATCTGACTCTTTATTTGGTTGTGTGTACAGAGTACTAATATAGATATATACAGAGGTGTCACTTCAAAGAATTTAATGTATGCATATCTGATACTTATACTGAGTATGAAAGAGCAGAACACGTTTTTGTGTCATTCCAAAAGGTAAACAAACTGGTATGTACCATGAAAGTAAGCATCTTACATCTTCACAGTAACAAATTTCTACGAACCAAAAATATGGAGTAAAATTACATCATTGTATGGTCGGCTTATAGGCCGTTTTTGCAAAAACTGGCCATTTATAGCAGTTTTAGGGGGTCGGCTTATATGCGAGTAGGCTTATATGCGAGTATATGTGGTAAATCAAAGGGGCAGGACAATAAAACAGTTAACACTCTGTGTCATCTTGTATACAATAACAAACCATCTTTAAACGTGGTCTCAGACATTCATTTCTTTCCTTTGTCTTATTGTTTAACAGATTGGAGGAGGGGACACATATGATAAATAAAAATTGAAGTAATGAAAACTGTTGTCGTACTCATTCCAATCAATAAGCCGACGCATCGAATGTTTGGATGTCTTTCTTTGGGTTTTCCCACTACCCAGTAGATGCTGTATTTCTTATTGTCGTAATAGTCCTCAGTTATCTTCTCATTATTTTGTTTTAAATGGCATGTCTCTCAACCAAAACTGCAAAATGAAAAAAAAATGTTGGTTGCATCATTATTTGTTCCCGGGGGGGGGGTGTCCTGGAATCGGGGAGATGTAAGCATAAGATCCCCAGTCCAACAAAAACAGTGACAGTTAGTGCCAAGTATAGTGTTACCCGCTCTGCAGTAATTCCTGGTTAGCTAAACAACCTGTGAAGAGATGTGTGAGATGTTCGCTCACCTTCTAGTGCAGGATGGAGGGTAATGCTCGCTTGACTTGACGCAATGGGGAACTCATGTACCACTCTGCCTGAACGGAACCAACTGTGCGTGGCCTGCAACAACAGTTGTTCTCTCATCATTTCTCTCTCTCTCTTTGACTCCATCCATCTCTCTCCCCATCTCTCTCTCTACATCGGTCTCTCTTTCTCTTTCCATCTCTCAATCCATCTTTTCTTCCATTTCTCTCTCTCGAGCATTCGTTGTTTCTCCCTCCGCATCTCTCCATCTCTCTCCATCTTTCTCTCATTCTCTCTCTATCTCTCTCTTTCTCTCCATCATTCTGCTCCTCAGCTCTCAACAATCAAACCTGTAGGACACTGTAAAACATGTCTACAGATGAGTTATAGTCTTAGAGTACACAAAGATGCCTGTGGTATGGAAGTACACAAAGATGTATGTAGTATGGAAGTACACAAAGATGTCTGTATTATGGAAGTACACAAAGATGTCTGTAGTATCGAAGTTTACCACAACTAAAATCAATGATGACGTCAACTTACTCGGGTCAGCTTGCCCTAAAACAACACAATTAAAAACATATTTGTTTAAAAATCCTTTTGCCCGAAAGAAATTGTTGCCAACTTGTTCAGATGTGTGGCAATTGCCAACCTCGGATGAGTTTGTGCTGTAGGCAAGGACACAAAACGACACACCTTATCCATAAATGTTGATCAGTCCTGTGTCCCTGTGTCTTTGTGTCCCTGTGTCTCTGTGTCCCTGTGTCTCTGTGTCCCTGTGTCTCTGTGTCCCTGTGTCTCTGTGGCTCTGTGTCCCTGTGTCTCTGTGTCCCTGTGTCTCTGTGTCTTTACATGTTTTCATCTAAGTAACGTATTCCTCTATTAATTTTTGCATTGCAATTTGGCGCCTACTGGACAGATCACGTGATCTTTGAGTTTATCTAGCGGAAGGCATTTATTTTGGGAACCGAAATCTCATCGCGACAAAAATGAAATGTCCTTAAAGGTTTGACATCAATCACCTGACTCCTTTAGACCACGCTCTACAATTCCTTAAAGGTTTGTCTTCAATCCCATGACTCCTTGAGACCACGCTCTACAGCTCATACGTTTAAGACTACACTAAAGTGTCCTATGTAAACTAAGATTGTGTTCTACGCACTTATTTCGTTGAGCAAGGCGCGGTCCCAGTTTGTTCGGAAAATCGTCTTTCTACTCAGTGGCCGTAGCCAGGGTTGGTGCCAGCCGGGGTATAGGCCAAGATTTTTAACCCATTCCCCTTTCTAGAAAAAGACCTGTCCATTTGGTCGAAAATGCCACCCCCGCCATGTAAAGAAAGAAATGCCGCCTGGGGCGAACATTATAATTTATAAGCAGCATAACCAGGGCCGTAATAAGTGAGCGTGGCGATGTGGGGAGACGCCCCGTGCGTTAACATCCGGGGGGCGCTCATTGCGTCGTCTCTCTATACATTTTTAGGCAAGTGTCTACTGATGTTGAAAGAACGGTGGGGCGGGGCTGTGCGCCCCGGGGGCCACTTTTTTTTAATTATTATTGTATAGGGGCAGCATGTTCGGTTTACAGCGACGACAATACGTGTAATTAAATGGATAGAAAGACGAGGCGTGTAGGTCTCTTTTAGTTATCCACCCATTATCACTTACATTTATTGGTACTTGGAACTCTCTAAAACATTTTATGGAGACCCAGTTCAAAGTTCAAAGGAATGTGATTAGAGAATTAACGAGCAGCGAAGTTTCATAGAACAAAGGCGCAGAATGTGTTGGACTGAAGAAAAAACCAATTCATTTCTAAGGGAGTAGATAAAACCATATATTTTTGCTTAAATTTGCCCAACTTGAAAAATAAAGCCGCTCGGGGGGGGGGGGCGCCTATGCCGCATGCACCTAAAGCCGGCCCTGCGTGGGGCCATTAATAAGTTACAATTATTGGGTATTAATAAGTTAATAAAAAACAATTCATTTTTAAGGGAATAGAAAAAACCATATTATTTTGGTTAAAATTGCCCAACGTGAAAAAAAAAGGCCCTCGGGGGGGGGGGGGCGCCTATGCCGCATGCACCTAAAGCCGGCCCTGCGTGGGGCCATTAATAAGTTACAATTATTGGGTATTAATAAGTTAAAATTCACGTTCAGGAATGAGTTAAATTGTATCCTAAACAATATCAAATCAAATTGTCCACTATGACTTGATCAATGCATCCCTTCAATTTTTAATAATAGCACACAACACGCGTTGTCTCCTTTGGTGGGAAATAGACGAGCTTACAGCAATGGAACCCAGGGGCGAAGAAGTAGGGGTTAAGGTGGCGATCCGCCTTTTTTTTTTGTGGCTGGTGTGGGGGGGGGGGGGCATTATATATGGAGGGGAAGAATTTTCAGCCAACTTCATATATTTTTTTTTTTGGAAGGGATGGCGAAAAAATTTGGTGGGCATTAACCCTTGCTATTTTTTTAACCCTTGTTACGCCACTGCTTGAACCTGAAACTTTCCGGATATCCGGTGTTGAAACAGGAAGTGCTCCGTATCTTCGTGTTTTTATTATACAAAGTTCCGTCATAATAAAGTATTTATTGCGACAGATTCCGCCATAATGATATCGTGTTTAGAAGAGATGTTGAGTCTTAACGGCCTCTATCAGGTCAGTATGACTTTGTAAGTTTCTTCACTTGGACTTCCATGGCCCCATAACTCAATGCAAAGTAACAGTTGTTTGACTTCCATCGTCATGTAACCCAGTTCAAGTTACTGTCAATGTTAGTTACTGCTCTTGAACTTCCATGGCCCTATAACTCAATGTTAGTTACCTCTCTTGAACTTCCAAGGCCCTATAACTCAATGTTAGTTACTGCTCTTGAACTTCCAAGGCCCTATACCTCAGTGTTAGTAAATGTTCTTCGACATCCAAGGCCCTATAACTCAATGTTAGTTACTTAACCTTGACGTCCATGGCCTAAACCTCAGTACAAGTTCATTAGGCTTCCATGGGCTTAGAACTCAATGCTAGTTACTTAAGTTTGACTTCCATCGTCGTGTACCCCAATTTACGTTAATGCTCTTTCACTTCAATGGTCTTTAAAACCAATACGAATGTTACTTATTTATGATTATTTGATTTTCCCTAATCAAGAGACTTGCAAAGGAAAGATGAATTTCCTTCGTTAAGACGTGTGTGTGTGTGTCACAAATGTCAATTTTTTTTTTACAAACTGCACGATCGCTGGTCATCAGTGAAGGGGAGATGACCGTCGCTGTCAGATCTTTCTAGCCCTTAATAACACCTTTCAAACTTAATAACACCTTTCAAACTTAATAACACCTTTCAAACAATGCAAAGACCCGTAGCAATTAAGTAGTGCGTTTTCTTTATCCCCCCACCCCCCCCCCACACACTTACAATGAACATGAGCTCAACTCAGGGGGTTTTTTACAGTTTTTTTCCTGTACCCCCCCCCCCCCCACACACTTTTTTTTGTATCAGTCACATGAAAACAACGAACCTCTTCTTTCATGGACACCCCCAAGGATCCCGTGGACCACAAGACAAGAACCCCTGCTTTAGCCCCCACCCTCAACCAAAATCACGCAACGCTCGGGGTGCTATTCATTTCTATGTCTGTCTCTCTGGTGAAGAAATGTCCAAAGGTACAAATGTCCCAAGCTACAAATGTCCCAAGGTACAAATGTCCCAAGCTGTAAATGCGATGTCGGTTCTTTGTGAATAGCAGTAAAGCTATCTGTACCCGTGTGAGTACATAATGTAACATTTTAAGTGCAAATATTTGAAGCGTACTTTTCTTTCAATAAACCATTGATGGCGTTCTTGAATTATGACGTGAATTTTTTTTATTGGAACGAAGCGATGCTGATGAATTGGAAAAGGGGCGCATAAAACAAAGAATATTTTATACTAAAAAGCTATTAAAGCGATTTGAACAGATTGCACTGATGGCTGAAGTCCAGACCAAAATGTGGTGAATCAGCCTCATGTTCATAGGCTCCATTTTAAATGTTCCCATTTTTATTTCTATCATTTATTGATTAAGTTGATTTTGTTAAAACTGAACAGACACCAACATTGAGTGCTTTGTGGAAGAGTTGGTTGGTGTCTTTTCTTGTTGCTGTTCGTTTGTTCGTTTGTTCGCATGTTTGTTTGTTGTTGTTGTTTTTTTGCTTGTTTGTTGATTGCTTTTTCTCGGGTAAGTTTGAGGGAGGGGGGAGGCCTGGTGAAGATGAGGGAAGAAGTTGTTTTAATATTTGGTCATTGACAACACTAAACCCCATTATTGGCCCATTAAACCCCATTATTGGCCCACTAAACCCCATTATTGGCACACTAAACCCCATTATTGGCCCACTAAACCCCATTATGGGCCCACTAAACCCCATTACGGGCCCACTAAACCCCATTATTGGCCACTAAGCCCCATTATTGGCCCACTAAACCCCATTATGGGCCCACTAAACCCCATTATGGGCCCACTAAACCCCATTATGAGCCCACTAAACCCCATTATTGGCCCACTAAACCCCATTATGAGCCCACTAAACCCCATTATGGGCCCAATAAACCCCATTATGGGCCCACTAAACCCCATTATGGGCCCACTAAACCCCATTATGGGCCCACTAAACCCCATTATGGGCCCACTAAACCCCATATTGGGCCCACTAAACCCCATTATGAGCCCACTAAACCCCATTATGGGCCCACTAAACCTCCATTATGGTCTCACTAAACCCCATTATGGGCCCACTAAACCCCATTATGGGCCCACTAAACCCCATTATGGGCCCACTAAACCCCATTATGGGCCCACTAAACCCCATTTTGGGCCCACTAAACCCCATTATGAGCCCACTAAACCCCATTATGGGCCCACTAAACCCCATTATGGGCCCACTAAACCTCATTATGGGCCCACTAAACCGCATTATGGGCCCACTAAACCCCATTATGGGCCACTAAACCCCATTATGGGCCCACTAAACCCCATTATGGGCCCACTAAACCCCATTATGGGCCATACAAAAGAATCGAAACAACACCCTCATCGTAACAACTAGTATCATTTAGCTCAGAAATGTCTTTACCTAACACAAAAATGCCCCTACCATCAATGGACATAACAATGTTGTTACCATCAATTGACGCACCTATGTACCTAGATTCAGTAGACACAACGAATGCCCTACCACCAACTGACACAGCTGTGATTCCCCTATTTATTTATTTAGGCATTTTTATATAGCGCTTACCTTAAAGCTCTAAGCGCTTTACAATTATTAAAAACATGTAAACTAACTACAATAAACATGAGACATTTGGATAGTAACTACTATACTATAGAAACAATTAAAATGGCTATAAAACGAGGACACTTTGGCACGTTTTGGCCTATATTACAGGATTAACCCGAGACAGAAAATGAGGCAGGGCAAGGAGGGTGCATCCCAGGTCATAAGCGGACCTAAACAGATAGGTTTTAAGGGACTTTTTAACGACACAACAAAGAACAAACCATCCGCTCATACAAAAGTGCCCGGTACCATCTCAACGATATCCACTCGTCCCGTCCCAGCCAATCACCTAACCATCCGCACCACGCTCTCCCCGTCACCATCTCTGATGCCTTAACCTGTGCATCAGCCTCCATATAATCTTAGAAATGATCTACTCCCCCCTTCCCTCCCAAGTTCCTCTTCATGACATCCCTCCCATCCCCCCATCCACCACTCCCTACTAATTATCCAACCCGTTCATACACAAAGGATAACAATGTTTAATGCCACCCCGCCACCCCCGCTCCCACCCTGCGTTTCAGGCATCGATTTTCCCCAGCAGCAACTAAGCGTGTTCCTTCTAGGGAACAATTGATTGGATTATATGATCTCAAGTCGAGCTTTACAACAGGTAATCACGGTCAAATATTCATAGTCTACCTGTTCGGCTTTGCTGGCTCGCCACATAGAGAAATTCTGGAACATTGTATGTATCTTTCTCGCTCTCTCTCTCTCTCTCTCTCTATCTCTCTCTCCCCCTCTCTCTATGTCCGTCTCTGACCCCCCTCTCGTATATGTGTTCTACCTCGCCGACACTGTCTTTTTCTCACAGATACACAAGCACACACTTACATATAAGGGCTTCTCTTTCAAACCTGTTGTAAACTCTCTCCCACATTTTGTACTTTCTGTCCCACCTGTTGTACTTTCTGTCCCACCTTTTGTACTTTCTCTCCCAATTGTTTTACTTTCTTTCAAACATGTCATACTTTCTGTCACCTGTTGTACTTTCTCTCCCAGCTGTTGTACTTTCTCTCCCACCTGTTGTACTTTCACTCCCAGCTGTTGTACTTTCTGTCACACCTGTTGTACTTTCTCTCCCACCTGTTGTACTTTCTTTCCCATCTGTTGTTCTTTCACTCCCACCTGTTGTACATTCTTCCCCACCTGTTGTACTTTCTGTCCCACCTGTTGTACTTTCTGTCCCACCTGTTGTACTTTCTGTCCCACCTGTTGTACTTTTTCTCCCACCTGTTGTACTTTCCCTCCCACCTGTTGTACTTTCCGTCCCACCTGTTGTACTTTCTGTCCCACCTTTTGTACTTTCTCTCCCACCTGTTTTACTTTCTTTCACACATGTCATACTTTCCGTCACACGTGTTGAACTTTCTCTCCCATCTGTTGTACTTTCTCTCCCACCTGTTGTACTTTCTCTCCCACCTGTTGTTCTTTCTGTCCCACCTGTTGCACTTTCTGTCACGCCTGTTGTACTTTCTCTTCCACCTGTTGTACTTTCCGTCCCACCTGTTGTACTTTCTCTCTCAGCAGATGTACTTTCTCTCCAACCTGATGTACTTTCTCTCCCACCTTTTGTACTTTCTCTCCCATCTGTTGTGCTTCTCTCCCACCTTTTGTACTTTCTCTCCCACCTGTTGTTCTTTCTGTCCCACCTGTTGCACTTTCTGTCACGCCTGTTGTACTTTCTCTTCCACCTGTTGTACTTTCCGTCCCACCTTTTGTACTTTCTCTCTCACCAGATGTACTTTCTCTCCAACCTGTTGTACTTTCTCTCCCACCTGATGTACTTTCCCTCCCACCTTTTGTACTTTCCCTCCCATCTGTTGTGCTTCTCTCCCACCTTTTGTACTTTCTCTCCCACCTTTTGTACTTTCTCTCCCACCTTTTGTACTTTCTCTCCAACCTTTTGTACATTCCCTCCCACCTGTTTTACTTAAGTTTGATTCCGACTTTCTTAATGTGGTTAAATCGTCGTTGTTGTTCTCATCAACAAGCCCCTGCCCCACCCCACCCCCTTTCCGTCTACCCACCTGACACAACTCATAATAAGTCAAACACCTCAATAATTGATATTCCAAAATAAATTGTGAACATTTTTTTTTTTAATTCATGGTCATAAATATGCATCTAGTTTATTTTTTATATCAAAATTGTATCCAATAAATGATCCAACCCAGCAATCCAACTATTGAATACTCGCATATGATATGGGTTGGAATCCTGATGGAGGACGCACTTTATATTCTTTCAATTATTTTTTTTTTTCACTTTTCAATTTTTAAAAGAGCTATTTAAACAACAACAAAACAAAACCTTTGTATTCCCGACCTCAATCTAAAAAAACCGAATATGTCCAGAAATATCGAATACTTTCAAAAGAAACGCGACTTCATGCGTGTTAATATAGTCTTGTCACCCTCTCATGCAGTCTCTCTAGGTTCCCATCATATAGATGCTCCAAATGTGTCTTACTTCGCTTCTAGCTGCCTAAATATCAATCTATAAAACTAACCCATCATTTGGTATGTCTCCCCATGTCTCTCTCTCCCTGTGTCACTCTCTCTGTCACTCTTTCTCTCCCTGTGTCACTCTCTCTGTCACTCTTTCTCTCCCTGTGTCACTCTCTCTGTCACTCTTTCTCTCCCTGTGTCACATTCTCTCTGTCACTCTCTGTCTTTCTCTGTCATTCTCTCTCTGTCTCACTCTCTCACTGTCATTATCTGCAGTCTCTCTCTGTCACTCTGTCTCTCTGTCTATATCTCCCT
Source organism: Lymnaea stagnalis (assembly GCA_964033795.1). NCBI lineage: Eukaryota > Metazoa > Mollusca > Gastropoda > Lymnaeidae > Lymnaea > Lymnaea stagnalis. The sequence goes on along the minus strand of CAXITT010000767.1, from coordinate 181,353 downwards.
CTTTCCCCCTCTCCCCTCTTCCCACTCTCTACATCTCTCGTTATAACCCTCTGCCTCTCTCTCTCTCTTTCTTAGTGGCGCCTTTTTTGCTCCACTGTTTACCGCAGATGTCTCCCAAGTCGATGTTATATCAAGTTTCTGTGTGTTCTTATAAATGGATTGTTCCGTTTCCCCGGCTATAAACTTTCGTGAATATTGTCGTTATGTTTTTATCTGGCCCATGTTATGTTCTTGCTTAGAATCTTTCCCTCCTTGCTACCTGCCATTCGTTGATTACCATTCATCTTTCTACCTCGGTCTGCTCTCAGACTATCCCAACTACGTTCATCTCTCTACCTCGGTCTGCTCTCAGACTATCCCAACTACGTTCATCTTTCTACCTCTGTCTGCTCTCAGATTATCCCAACTACGTTCATCTCTCTACCTCGGTCTGCTCTCAGACTATCCCAACTACGTTCATCTCTCTACCTCGGTCTGCTCTCAGACTATCCCAACTACGTTCATCTTTCTACCTCTGTCTGCTCTCAGATTATCCCAACTACGTTCATCTCTCTACCTCGGTCTGCTCTCAGATTATCCCAACTACGTACAGCTTTCTACCTCGGTCTGCATTCAGACTATCCCAAAGACGTTCATCTTTCTATCTGGGTCTGCTCTCAGACTATCCGAACTACGTTCATCTTTCTACCTCGGTCTGCATTCAGACTATCCCAAAGACGTTCATCTTTCTATCTGGGTCTGCTCTCAGACTATCCCAACTACGTTCATCTTTCTACCTCTGTCTGCTCTCAGATTATCCCAACTACGTTCATCTTTCTATCTGGGTCTGCTCTCAGATTATCCCAACTACGTTCATCTTTCTACCTCGGTCTGCTCTCAGACTATCCCAACTACGTTCATCTTTCTACCTCGGTCTGCATTCAGACTATCCCAACTACGTTCATCTTTCTATCTGGGTCTGCTCTCAGACTATCCCAACTACGTTCATCTTTCTACCTCTGTCTGCTCTCAGATTATCCCAACTACGTTCATCTTTCTACCTCTGTCTGCTCTCAGATTATCCCAACTACGTTCATCTTTCTACCTCTGTCTGCTCTCAGATTATCCCAACTACGTTCATCTTTCTACCTCTGTCTGCTCTCAGACTATCCCAACTACGTTCATCTTTCTACCTCGGTCTGCATTCAGACTATCCCAAAGACGTTCATCTTTCTATCTGGGTCTGCTCTCAGACTATCCCAACTACGCTCATCTTTCTACCTCGGTCTGCTCTCAGATTATCCCAACTACGTTCATCTTTCTATCTGGGTCTGCTCTCAGATTATCCCAACTACGTTCATCTTTCTACCTCTGTCTGCTCTCAGACTATCCCAACTACGTTTATCTTTCTATCTGGGTCTGCTCTCAGATTATCCCAACTACGTTCATCTTTCTACCTCGGTCTGCATTCAGACTATCCCAAAGACGTTCATCTTTCTATCTGGGTCTGCTCTCAGACTATCCCAACTACGCTCATCTTTCTACCTCTGTCTGCTCTCAGATTATCCCAACTACGTTCATCTTTCTATCTGGGTCTGCTCTCAGATTATCCCAACTACGTTCATCTTTCTACCTCTGTCTGCTCTCAGATTATCCCAACTACGTTCATCTTTCTATCTGGGTCTGCTCTCAGATTATCCCAACTACGTTCATCTCTCTACCTCGGTCTGCTCTCAGACTATCCCAACTACGTTCATCTTTCTATCTGGGTCTGCTCTCAGATTATCCCAACTACGTTCATCTTTCTACCTCGGTCTGCTCTCAGACTATCCCAACTACGTTCATCTTTCTATCTGGGTCTGCTCTCAGATTATCCCAACTACGTTCATCTTTCTACCTCGGTCTGCTCTCAGACTATCCCAACTACGTTCATCTTTCTATCTGGGTCTGCTCTCAGATTATCCCAACTACGTTCATCTTTCTACCTCGGTCTGCTCTCAGACTATCCCAACTACGTTCATCTTTCTATCTGGGTCTGCTCTCAGATTATCCCAACTACGTTCATCTTTCTACCTCGGTCTGCTCTCAGACTATCCCAACTACGTTCATCTTTCTATCTGGGTCTGCTCTCAGATTATCCCAACTACGTTCATCTTTCTACCTCGGTCTGCTCTCAGACTATCCCAACTACGTTCATCTTTCTATCTGGGTCTGCTCTCAGATTATCCCAACTACGTTCATCTTTCTACCTCGGTCTGCTCTCAGACTATCCCAACTACGTTCATCTTTCTATCTGGGTCTGCTCTCAGATTATCCCAACTACGTTCATCTTTCTACCTCGGTCTGCTCTCAGACTATCCCAACTACGTTCATCTTTCTATCTGGGTCTGCTCTCAGATTATCCCAACTACGTTCATCTCTCTACCTCGGTCTGCTCTCAGACTATCCCAACTACGTTCATCTTTCTATCTGGGTCTGCTCTCAGATTATCCCAACTACGTTCCTCTCTTTACCTCGGTCTGCTCTCAGACTATCCCACACGCTACACAGTCTATCTCACGCTTATTACTTTCCATACTTTACTTCTCTCGCTTCTTCCTTTGTGTCGCAACATATCTTTATGTCAATCCTTTCTCCGGGTCATATGGTACGTAATTTCATTGAACGATTTCTCGTTATATTTTTGCTTCCTTCCATCCTTCTTCAACCTTTTTCATTCTCTGTATCTCTCTCTCCCTCTCCTTCTCTCTTTCTCTCTTATTATTCATTAATCTATTTCTTCTTCTTATTATATCTTTTTCCCCACTCTGTCTCTCTTTCTTTCTCTCTCTCCTTCTAACTCTCTCTGTCCCTCTTTGTATCTCTCTCTCTCTTTCTCTCTCTCTCTCTCTCTCTCTCTCTTATAGTTCATTTATCTCTTTCTTCTTCAACTTATATCTGTTCCCTATTCTCTTTCTCTCTCTCTCTCTCTCCCTTTCTCCCTCGATCTATTTCTTTCTCTCCCTTCCTTGTTAAACCTCCCAAGGCCCATGTTCCGTGCCTATAAAACAGCCGTGGTCCCATGTTCCGTGTCTATGAAACTGTCGTGGTCCCATGTTCCGGGTCTATAAAAATGCCCTGGTCCCATGTTCCGAGTCTATAAAACAGCCGTGGTCCCATGTTCCGTGTCTATAAAACTGTCGTGGTCCCATGTTCCGGGTCTATAAAACAGCCGTGGTCCCATGTTCCGGGTCTATAAAACAGCCGTGGTCCCATGTTCCGTGTCTATAAAACTGTCGTGGTCCCATGTTCCGGGTCTATAAAACTGTCGTGGTCCCATGTTCCGGGCCTATAAAACAGCCGTGGTCCCCTGGTCTGGTCTATAACACTGCCGTGGTCCCATGTTCCTTGTCTATAAAACTGTCGTGGTCCCATGTTCCGGGTCTATAAAACAGCCGTGGTCCCATGTTCCGGGTCTATAAAACAGCCGTGGTCCCATGTTCCGTGTCTATAAAACAGCCGTGGTCCCATGTTCCGTGTCTATAAAAAAGGCGTGGTCCCATGTTTCGTGTCTATAAAACAGCCGTGTTCCAATGTTCCGTGCCTATAAAACAGCCGTGGTCCCATGTTCCGTTTCTATAAAGCTGTCGTGGTCCCATGTTCCGGGTCTATAAAACAGCCGTAGTCCCATGTTCCGTGTCTATAAAAAAGCCGTCCCATGTTCCGTGTCTGTAAAACAGCCGTGGTACCATGTTCCGGGTCTATAAAACAGCCGTGGTCCCATGTTCCGTGTCTGTAAAACAGCCGTGGTCCCATGTTCCGTGTCTATAAAACAGCCGTGGTCCCATGTTCCGGGACTATAAAACAGCCCTGGTCCCATGTTCCGTGTCTATAAAACAGCCGTGGTCCCATGTTCCGTGTCTATAAAAAAGGTGTGGTCCCATGTTTCGTGTCTTTAAAACAGCCGTGTTCCAATGTTCCGTGCCTATAAAACAGCCGTGGTCCCATGTTACGGGTCTATAAAACAGCCGTGGTCCCATGTTCCGTGTCTATAAAACAGCCGTGGTCCCATGTTCCGTGTCTGTAAAACAGCCGTGGTCCCATGTTCCGTGTCTATAAAAAAGGCGTGGTCCCATGTTTCGTGTCTATAAAACAGCCGTTGTCCCATGTTCCGTGTCTATAAAACAGCCGTTGTCCCATGTTACTTGCCAATAAAACAGACGTGGTCCCAGATTCCGTGCCTATTATACGGCCGTTGTCCCCATGTTCCGTGTCTATAAATAGCTGTGGAATTTCATTGATTAAAAAACAAACTAAGCGAAGAATTGAGCAAGAAATAAAAACGCAAATGTCCTGAAGGATTCGATGCCCCACGCGTGATGAAATGTCCCATTATTTTAAAGGCCTGCTGTGTGGACATTTAGTTGTGAACAATTGGGTGACGTGTTGTTGCAGTAGAACTGATTGGGAAACGATAAGAAGAAAAAAAAAATGAAAGAAAAAAAAAACATGATAATGACATTGAGTGTTCCGTGATCTTCAAATGGTTAATGAGCTTTGAAAGGTTCTCAAAGTTTGCAATGGGGATTCATTATAATCCTAACAAATACCCTGATGCATCTGTCATTGTTGAAGCTACAGATATTATTATTATTAATAAGGTTGTTTTATATAGCGCAGTACGCCAGCCTAGGGCTAGGCTCACTGCGCTTTATATTTAAATTAGCAATTACAGAAATGTATACATTTAAAAACAACAATTGGTAAAAAGGCAAACCTCACCCACCATCGACCCTTGTCCAGCCTCGGACAGCACCCAGCAGCATCGAGCGCTGGTTATCATTTAAAAAGGGGGGGGGGAACGAGTCGGTATATTAGAGTTTGAAGAGATGGGTCTCGAGGGCAGTTTTGAAGGCTGGGATGGTCGGTATATTGCGGATGTGTAACGGGAGAGAATTCCATTCTTTGGGGCACAGAAAGAGAAAGCTCGTACAACATATCTTTTAGTGCGTGTTCTGGGAACAGAAATAATACGCGTGTCTGCGAAGGAACGAGGCTTTCGAAGGGTGAATAGACACAAAGAAGTTCAGTAGGAGGACACGTTGGACAGTTCGTCAGCTAAGGACATAGTTCGTTGTTATAGTGATATTCTGTATTGTAGTCCCATAAATCTATATAAATACTCTTATAGTATATTTATATACTTTTATTGAATGTATCATTTGAACCCATGCTATTGCCATCACCAGCACCGTTAAAACACACACATGTTTATTCTTTTAACATTCATGTACCAACTATTGAGAGTACTGCAGTAAGTGTTCTCGCACGCCCCTCTATGATATCGTTACAGACTTTTGTTTTACATTCAGTCATAAAAACATATTTCCAACACTTTTCAACCAACAATCTCCACACGTTTGTCTAAGATGTTTCAAGCGACCAGGGCAATGGTGTTGGCGGGGGTGTTTAGAGAAATTAAAAAAAAGGGGGGGGTGAAATTTTTACCTCCAAATCTACCCCCCCCCCCGGCACCGCCCCGCCCCTTTTAAACATTTACCTGTATTTATCTTGTTTTTTCTATCGATTGGCCTCCGCTTATTGTTGTGTGTCCTCTCGTTGTGGCACTCTACGCGCCGCCCGCGGTTAGAGATCCCTGCGGGGGTAATCGCTAGAAATTACCCATTGATGTTTAAAAATGGAGGGGGTACTTATACAGAATGATTGTGTTATTTTGGTGAAGTCATAAATATAAGATTTGATTTTTCGCAGTCGTAAATTGAAGAGATTTGTACAAAATGGTATCACCTTGAATGTGTATCATTAGTCCACCCACATTTGTTTAAAATAACGAATAAAAAATAGTTTTTTAATGCTGAGGTCACATATAAAATTTGGAATACTTTTTTTTTTAGCGTTATAAGATTTTTTAAATAAAAGACTTATAATCTAAGCTGTATTTTTCTGACAAATCCTTATAAGACCGTATTATCATAATATGTACAGTTCATCATTGTCATCATCATCATCATCATGTCCATGTACAGTTACAAAAAGTTCATTATAATTATAGACGTAAACTAACGGACGTCAATTAAACTACTTATTTTCTAAGACGCATATTGCGACATCTATATTATCAAGACGCACATGATGTGTATTCCATAAGACGTATTCTGTAAGACGTACGTCTCATAGCAAGTTGACGGTAAATTAAAATGTAATTTGCAATTTTTTTTTTAAATAGAAGCTATAAATTATTTAACGTTGCATTAGCTTATAAGAGACGTGTGTGTTTTAAGACAATAACTGTCAGACTTATTTTATAGGTCTACGTTCATGAAACTAAACTACTAATGTGGTATTCTGGGGAACACCTTTGGTTTCTTTATGTTATAGATTTATAGAGAGCTAGATTCAAACAACCTTCATTTTTTTAAACACTTTGACCCCCCCCCCCAAAAAATTACGTTCATGAAACTAAACTACTAATGTGGTATACTGGGGAACACCTTTTGTTTCTTTATGTTATAGATTTATAGAGAGCTAGATTCAAACAACCTTCATTTTTTTAAACACTTTGACCCCCCCCCCCAAAAAAAAAAACACGCACACTTACTTTTTCCTTCTCATTGTGTAGTTTCGGCTCCAGATGCCACTCTGTTCATGTCACCCTGTTCATGCCCCCTGGTTCTGCCACCCTGTTCAAGCCACCCTTTTCATACCACCCTGTATATGTCTCCATGTTCATTCCCCCATATTCATGCCCCCCTGTTCATGCCCCATTGTCATCTCTTCCACGTGATCTGCCTTGTCATTGTATACGTCCCTTAAGTTGGAATACACCTTATCATTCGTGGCAATCTTTCAATGTACATTTTATTGATGAACCCAACGATGCTAATCAACTCACGGCCGGCTGTGCAACTATTCCTCTCTGACCTACACGACCTGAAAGGTCTGTGCCACCACCCTCTCCCCCCCCCCACTCCTCTCTCCTACTATCTTCCTGGATCAATCTCAGAGCCTACCTACTTTCCCTTTATTAAAAAAAAATATCAATGGCCATTAAAATGTAAAGGTTACAAAAAATGTTAGTTTTTGTTGCTATTGTTGATGTTGTTTTAAAAAATATAAAGAACATAAAGGACTGAACCGAAAGTAGGAAGGAAAATATTTGTGTTTATTGTTTATTCTATTTTTAATGTTTCATCAATTATTATTTTTAATTTTGACCCTTTGGGAATGGGTCGCCTCGATGGTCATCATTAGACCCTGGCATCAGAGGCGTCTGCGGTCAGGAACAAGGACAAGCATTAGCTTCCACCGCTACCCAACCCCACCCCTACCCCACAACCAGTTGTTGCCAGCTGTGACGGCCGAAGTCTTTTGCCATCCTCTTCTAAGAACAACTCTCTGCAGTTGGCCGAAAATGCCGCCCCTCCACATAAAGAAATAAGTGCCGCCTGGGGGGAACCGCCTCCTCCGCACCCCCTTCCTACGTCATTACACGGTAGTTTTGTGCCTAGACTTCTAAAAGATTGGCATATTATTTGTTATTGATTCATAACAGAAGTTTACAATTTCTCATTCCCCACCACCCCGCTTCCAAAACTTTTTTTTTATTCGTTGTCTCTATTCTTTTAAAAATAATTTGGACGCCAATGCTGATCATAGTGTTGAAATAATGACATACCACTCATTGTTGTTGTTTGTTTTCAACAGGGTTCTGGGTGCACAGCTCTCGTAGTGGCTGTTATTGCCCGGAAGCTGGAGCTGAGCCGGGCGGAGAAACACGTGCATTATTTTATGATGGACACACAGCTGACCAAGCGGGTAGGTAGGAAGGTGTAAGTGTCGTAAGTGTAAGCAGCTTAGGGTGAGCACAGTGTAAGTTGACCAAAGCTTTCTGTCCCTTACCCAGTGGGGAACCCGGGGGGGGCAGCTTAGGGGGAGCACAGTGCAACTTGACCAAAGCTTTCTGTCCCTAACCCAGTGGGGAACCCAGGGGGGGCAGCTTAGGGTGAGCACCGTGCAAGTTGACCAAAGCTTTCTGTCCCTAACCCGTGGGGAACCCGGGAGAGGGGGGGGGTGAGAAGGGGCGAAAATACAGGGTTTTTCATTTTTTTTTTTTTTTGGAGGGTGTGAGGGAAATCACATTTTTTTTTTCTTTGGGGGGGGGGGGGGGGGGGGGAAAAAACGGGGTTTTTTTTTTTTTTTTTTTTTTTTGGAAGGTGTGAGGGCAATCACATTTTTTTATTCTTTGCTCCTTGGTCTGGTCAACACTATCTTTTCAACAGGATCTTTACAATCATGATTAGTAATGACTTCCCCTCTTACTTTGCTAATGTGAATATTTCAATATTAAAGATAAAATTGAGTGAAAAGAAAATCAGAGCAGCAGTCCTGAATCTTTGATCCATACTTTAGAATGTTTGTTTACTTCAGATAGGCTGCTTCATTATATAATATATATTTTTTTAAATCATCTTTTTATCAGTTCGCTGAAAAACAAACATAATTTTGCCACCCTTACTATCACACTTACCTTTACACTTACCCCTACACTTACACTACCCTTACACTTACACTTAAAATTATACGTACACTTTCACTGTGTAACTCCCGCCAATTGCTGATTTGGATCACATGACTTCAGCATTGAATACGATTCGCCCATTGTTATAACTACTTTATTAATTCACTGATTTACAATATATTACACTAACCTAAGTGTCCCAAAAATACTTACTAAGTCAGTTGAAGTTATTACTTTAAAGGGATGTTTACTAAGTCAGTTGAAGTTATTACTTTACAAAAAAAAAAGGTGAAGGGGGCGGGAATGACTTGGTATCTCTGATAACACGTGTTTAAGCTCTTGTTCAAATGACCAGTAGAACACGAACTGTATACGCAAAGGAAAGAACTCTTGGAAACGATTAAACCATTCTTCTGCATCAATGGGGTGGACTGAACATAGAGTAGAGCGTCGATCTTCCGAACACATTGAAACGGAATGTCTTTTGCATACCATTTTTTTCGGATAACCGAACACTTCCGCGGAAAAGTTGCGTAAACGAAACTTGCGCTCATCAAATATCTAATTCCTACTTTATACTTATTTAAGATATGCAATATTATTTAAGATAGGCAAATATAAAACACAGGGTTTGGGTGAAAGCCTGAAAAGAATGACGAAACATGACAACGAACGTGTCGGCAAGAAGCCTTCTTCAGAGCAAAGAAAGAATGAATGAAAAAAAATGATAAAGTAAATAACTTATGCTGCGTTCAAATCTCAAGTTTATTATACATATAACACAACGCATATATATCTTACACATAACACAACACGTATATATCCTACATATAACACAACACACATATGTCCTGCACCAGCGGTTCTAAACCTGGGCACTTCTCAGGAGCTTTGCTGCTGCTCCCTACTCCCGTAACACTACTCCTAAATGCCGTTGACCAGTAACACTTGTCAGGGTATATATATGCTTAATTGAGGAGCCCCGCCATAGAAATGTATTCTAAAAAGCGCCCCACGTGTACAAAACGCTCTCCTACACGCAAACCTGCGCCCACATGATACACACTCTCCCTCTGACTCAAACTCAGATCTCGTGTCCTTCTTCAAAGCACACTTTTGTTAACCGTGAATGTCCACCCAACAGTTAAAGAACGCAGCGGCCAATGTACTCCGGGAGACGTGGCTCATCTACCGCTACACCAAGCTGGTCAAGAAGGTCAACGTCAGCAAGGTCCGGTCACACCAAAGAAAGTTTCTCCAAGCCATTCACAGGCAAGAAAGCGTTTGTTTCTCTCTGTTTGTTTACTTTAATGACGCATTTGTGTAAGGTACATAGCACGTAATGAAGTGGCTACGTACAGAAAAGGTCATTTACACCCCCCCCCCAACCCCAAAAGCCTCAACATGGTCTTGAATATTATCAACTTATCTATGTAAATCATTTAACCCTTTGTGTTATAGTTTATTTAACCCTTTGTGTTATAGTATATTTAACCCTTTGTGTTATAGTATATTTAACCCTTTTTGTTATGGTATATTTAACCCTTTGTGTTATGGTATATTTAACCCTTTGTGTTACAGTATATATATATTTAACCCTTTGTGCAATAGTATATATTATTTATATTTAAGCCTTTGTGTTATAGTATAAGCCATGGACCCGGACTTAGTTGGGTTAGAAAATTATCCTGTAATTAAATAAAACATTTAGCCAACAGTTTAACATATATATATTTATATCTATTTATATATGGCATAATTCCGTCTTTGCGAGACGATGGCGTATCTATGTACACTTTATCACTGCACTTTATCATTAGGAAGATCCTGGAATTCCAGTCTCGGTAACAATTTCTCGCAGGAGAACCTTGACCCCTGGTTAGATTTGACCTTCCGTAGAGGTCGTTTTGTTTCAAGGTCTACGTTTCGCGCATCTTCTGCCTTTTTTTTGTTGTTGTTGGACTGCTTCACACACTGCTGTTTACATGCACATAACTTAACTATGACATGTTTCCCCAGTTTACGGCGGGTGAAGATGGACCAGCGGAAGCTCACTGAGAACCAGAGCACACTGGTTGACATGGCCAAGGTAAGCATTGGGTCATCCCGTTTCCCAGTAGTTTTTATAATGTTTATAATGATTATTTTACTTTTGTGACATGGTTAGTGTATTATGTTAACATCTGGGTGATCCGACCTGTGTTATTGTTCCATCAGCCATCCTTGTTTCACTGTAAACGTTACACTGAAGCCAGATATGTTCCTCATCTCCAAGCTTTACGAGTGGCATCACCCAAACCCTTTATTTCTGTTGCCAGTTAAAATATTTTTTTCTACAATTGTTTTTGTTGCATTTTTAAAACAAAAGACAAAATACATTCTATTGCTATATGTGTGACGATTTTATTTTGGTTATATATTCCTATGAATCATTTGTGAGTATTGGATTCCATTACCGGTAATTTAAAATTAATTTGACACCTTTTTAAATAAAACACTGGTTTGATTTAATAGCATCAGTAAGGTTATTCCTATGAGGCAAAGCAGGCGGCAATTGTCCTTTTTAAAAATTTAATGAAACTCATGGGGTTTTCCCACAAATACTAAGCTATTACTAAGCTATTACTAAGCTATTACGCATGGCGGTAATGCTGTATTTTGTACACATGTGCGGTGAACAGTTTTAAGATACGTTTTTATATTTATGGCGCGCTTGACACTTTCTATGAGTGATTTACAGTCTAGCTTTGAATGCATAGCTTCACTTATGCGGAAATTGGTTTGAAAGAAATTTCATAGGCGGAAAATTGATCGACGGAAGTTTGGTCGAACAGAAATTTTGCCGAATTGCTTTTCGGTTCACAAGATCAGATTTTGCGTCAAATTTCTTTTTTGAATGCATTATCTTGTTTAACTATAAAGTCTAGTGCGTTAAAAAAAGAAATTGGACGAAAATTTGACCGTGAGAATTGAAAAAAAAATTCTACCAAATTTGCGTTCGACCAAACTTCCGTCGATCAATTTTCCGTTGACGAAAATTCTTTGTAACAAATTTCTGGTAACCAAAGCTTCACATTTGTAGACGAAACTATTGCGCCCCCTCCCCCCCCCCCCCCGGCAAAAAATGTTAAATCTGAAAAACCAGTATCAATTTTCCGGTGACGAAAATTCTTTGTAACAAATTTCTGGTAACCAAAGCTTCACATTTGTAGACGAAACTATTGCGCCCCCCCCCCCCCCCCCGGCAAAAAATGTTAAATCATGAAAACCAGGTCATCATTGAAATGAATGGGAGTTTCCGTAACGTGGGAAGGGGGGGGGGCGCGCTCGTATCTGCACGAGGTTTTGAGGTGTCATCTCAGGGGGTGTGAGAGGAAAATAGTTTATGGAAAATTAAGAAATTGACTTTGACTTTTTAGTTATGTTAAAAGTTTTTTGTTGTTTTTTTCTACTTTTACGATATGCATCAGCACTTGACTTGAGGTAATAAGTCACGTAAATAGTATATAACTTCTACCGCTCTCTTTGTTACTAAGAGTAGACATTAATTAGACTAATGGGTTTCTTTAGCTTTCATCTCTAGAATGCATTTATTTGGGGGGGACATAGAACAATTGTGGAACCCTCGTGAGTAAATAAATGTTTATCAAAGCTCTTTTTGTTCAAGTCAGAAAGGCTTATTTGAACATTTCTCTAAGTAGCCTCTTAAATCTAACAAAAGTTCTCTTACGGCTAAGTTTAGCGTATGGACATGCAGCTGTCTCCAGACGAAATTTGTCCCACGGAAGATTTCTGCTAAAAATCCGCTAAACTGGCTGCAAAAATGTGTCTTTGAAAGTGCGGGAAAGATTTCCCCCCAGGCTAAGGGAATGCAATTATTGCCTTCATGTATAAGTTATCTCCTTCATCGACGGTTGACGGGCTTATGTAACGTTATGCATATTGAATGACCAGCGAACGTCCCCCGTGTGGGAGGACACAAACGAGTTTCAAATTTCGCTCGTGGAATGCCGCCAGGTCATTCAACTTTCGGAACCAGGTCAGTTCTGAGTGATGACAACAAAAAAAAACAACAACAAAAAAAAACAACAACAACAAAAGAACAGGAACAATTTTAATTTTGTGTTAGGAAAATATTGAAAGGTTTTAGTGGGGACTACGCGCTGCTTACATCTGTGTTTAAAACCTTTACGTTTGAAGCACATCTGTTTTTTTAAATCCTTTATATTAACTTCTCTTTTGTTCGTGGCCGGCGGGCTGGGTGGCGCACTGGCAAAATCTTCGTACGGCTAATGGACCCACTTCCCGTCAACCTATCGACCTGAAACTTGGCGCATAGACTCAACATCTAAAAATTCAATGTTTACATCAGTAACGAGATCAGGTTTTATATCATAAAAGAGATATATAATATTTAGGACAATTTTCAACGCCCTACAAATGCATAGGAATATTTTGGAAATACTAAATGAGACGTTCGTTGTTATGAAAGAAGCATCCCATGTTTGGATGTTTACGTTTCTAACCTCATTGGGTTTTGACGGTTCCTCTTATATTATAAAAAAGGGCTATCCAAGCCTTCTTCACGCTCCTGTTCTACACATTCTACGGTATACACATTATTTAACAGACAAACGAATACTACAAAGATGCTGAGTTCATTATCATTGAAATCGTATCCTTCCCGTGCCGACTCAATAAATGTTCAATTTTGTTTTAAAGTTGAAGACAGATACAAACAGAGGAAATCTTTCATAAAGTTAGAAAAAAATGTGTCCCATAAAATAAACCCTTGTGTGATTCCCAAGTTTACGTACCACGGGTATGCTGAACAGGGTTCTCCATCGAATATGAACAATTGTTTCAATCTTGACAACTTTTTTTCTTTTAATAACCGCAATATTTTCAACTGGGTTCGTCCGCCCTAATTAAGTAAGAAGGTTTCGGGGTGCAGTCAAATGTTTTGGTGGGAATTCCAATCTGTCAATTTATCAAGCAACCAGGATAAGGCGCCATTACTCTCTACCCCCGCCTCGGTTTCAAATGTCTGAAATTTAAACTTTTTTAAAACTGCGAGAGTGTGTAGGAAAGGCTTTGATAGCCGTTGTTTTGACTACTTCCGATGGCAAGCCGTCAACCTAGTGACTGTGATTGGCTAATGCCGACTGCTGTTGAATTTTCAAATGGAGGTAAAAGAATAAAGTTTAAACCGATGCGAATGACGTTAGTAATGAATGTCATCACACCAATTCTCGTGTCGTGTTGAAGGAATAGTCCGTTAATTTCAATCGTAAACATGAGTTCTGTAGGGACGCCGCAAATAAACACAAAGGTGGGGCGTATTTTAGAGAGGGGCCTAAATAGAAAAATGGTTGAGGTCAGTGGTTCATCGAAATCGTGGGGGTATTTATTTTTTTATAATTTTTTTTTTTGAGAGCTTATAATTTTAAGTAGTGGCAAGTGTTTTTTGCCATATTACATGACGCCACTGAAAGAATGTTTAACGAATTGGCTAAAACAAAAAAGACAAGAGTTTCACTCAATCTCAGGGTCACTGAGGCAAACTACAAATGACCTGAGAGGATGAGTCTAAGAACGTAATTTCACAACACACACACAAGCATCTGTCTCAAGGTTATGTTTTTTATGTGGCACCAATAGCTTTGCCGGCACCCGGGGCATATCTTAGAGTGCCACACCTATCCGCCACTGCACCTATACGCCACTGCACCTATACGCCACTGCACCTATCCGCCACTGCACCTATGTTTTGGGGAATTTAAGAAATTTTTATTTTTTATATATATAGAATAGCGAAAGAAAATGAAATGACAGATATATATTATTGTTTGTGTATATGTTTCTATCCCACAAGACTTCATTAGAGAGCCCCGTGTTATAGCGCACGTGTGTCGTGGTATCCAGTGTTATAGCGCCCGTGTGTCGTGGTATCCAGTGTTATAGCGCCCGTGTGTCGTTGCACCACGTATCATTGTGCCTTTGTATCATGGTGTCCATTATCATGGTGCCCATGTATCATGTTGCTCATATATCATGGTGCCCCGGCATTTAAATACCCGGAACGTGCCGGGTGTACGCAAAACTGCACCTGGCTCAGACATGCATCTACCCTGCCACAGTATCACTGTAAATATTTTAAAAAGCCCCCACATCCTCACCCACAACCCTCACATACACCCACACCCTCAACCACACCCTCACCCACACCCTCACCCACACCCTCACCCACACCCTCACCCACACCCTCACCCACAGGCCCTCACCTACACCCTCAACCACACCCACACCATCACTCACACCCTTAACCACAACCACACCCTCATCCACAGTCACACCCTCAACCACACCCACACTCTCACCCACACCCTCACCAACACCCTCAACCACAACCACACCCTCACCAACACCCACACCCTCAACTACACTCACACCCTCACCCACACCCACAACCAAAACCTCATCCACACCCACACACTCAACCACAACGACATCTAAACCCACAATGCTTTCCCGAAAGATACCTTCTACATTCTGTTGACAATGACGTCATACTGTAGCAGACTGACAGCGCTCCATCTAGCGTGTAGCAATCTCACCTACCTCTGCTCCCATTCATAAACAAAGTGTCAGTTCAAGTTGAGCCCAGCAACACTTGAGTGTAAACACTGCGGAGCGCCGACCTCCCTTGTCTTTGTAGAAAACTTACAAGTTGAGTCCACCTCCCCTGTCATTGTAGACAACTTATAAGTTGAGCCGACCTCCCTTGTCTTTGTAGAAAACTTACAAGTTGAGTCCATCTCCCCTGTCATTGTAGACAACTTATAAGTTGAGCCGACCTCCCTTGTCATTGTAGATAACTAACAAGTTTAACCGACCTCCCGTGTCATTGTAGAAACTAAAAGGTTTAGTCGACCTCCCTTGTCATTGCAGACAACTAACAAGTTCAGCGGACCTCCCTTTTCATTGTAGACAACTAACAAGTTTAGCTTACCTTCCTTTTCATTGTAGACCACTTACAAGTTAGCCGACCTCCCTTGTCATTTTAGAAACCTTACAAGTTGAGTCCCCTCCCCTGCCATGGTAGACAACTTATAAGTTGAGCCGACCTCCCTTGTCATTGTAGACAACTTACAAGTTGAGCCGACCTCCCTTGTCATTGTAGACAACTTACAAGTTGAGCCGACCTCACTTGTCATTGTAGACAACTTATTAGTTGAGCCGACCTCCCTTGTCATTGTAGACAACTTACAAGTTGAGCCGACCTCACTTGTCATTGTAGATAACTAACAAGTTTAACCGACCTCCCTTGTCATTGTAGAAAATAACAAGTTTTGCCGACCTCCCTTTTCATTGTAGACAACTAACAAGTTTAGCTTACCTCCCTTTTCATTGTAGACAATTTACAAGTTTAGCCGACCTCCCTTGTCATTGTAGACAACTTACAAGTTGAGTCCCCTCCCCTGTCATGGTAGACAACTTATAAGTTGAGCAGCCCTCCCTTGTCATTGTAGACAACTTACAAGTTGAGCCGACCTCACTTGTCATTGTAGACAACTTATTAGTTGAGCCGACCTCCCTTGTCATTGTAGACAACTTACAAGTTGAGCAGACCTCCCTTGTCATTGTAGATAACTAACAAGTTAAACCGACCTCCCTTGTCATTGTAGAAACTAACAAGTTTTGCCGACCTCCCTTTTCATTGTAGACAACTAACAAGTTTAGCTTACCTCCCTTTTCATTTTAGACAACTTACAAGTTTAGCCGACCTCCCTTGTCATTGTAGACAACTTACAAGTTGAGCCGACCTCCCTTGTCATTGTAGACAACTTACAAGTTGAGCCGACCTCACTTGTCATTGTAGACAACTAACAAGTTGAGCCGATCTCCCTTGTCATTGTAGACAACTAACAAGTTGAGCCGACCTCACTTGTCATTGTAGACAACTAACAGGTTTAGCCGACCTCCCTTGTCATTGTAGTCAACTTGCAAGTTGAGCCGACCTCCCTTCTCATTGTAGACAACTTACAAGTTGAGCCAACCTCCCTTGTCATTGTAAACAACTTACAAGTTAAGCCGACCTCCCTTGTCATTTTAGACAACTTACAAGTTGAGCGAACCTCCCTTGTCATTGTAGACAACTTATAAGTTGAGCCGACCTCCCTTGATATTGTAGATAACTAACAAGTTTAACCGACCTCCCTTGTCATTGTAGAAACTAACAAGTTTTGCCGACCTACCTTGTCATTGTAGACAACCAAAAGATTTAGCCGACCTCCCTTGTCATTGCAGACAACTAACAAGTTCAGCCGACCTCCCTTTTCATTGTAGACAACTAACAAGTTTAGCTTACCTTCCTTTTCATTGTAGACAACTTACAAGTTTAGCCGACCTCCCTTGTCATTTTAGACAACTTACAAGTTGAGTCCCCTCCCCTGTCATGGTAGACAACTTATAAGTTGAGCTGACCTCCCGTTTCATTGTAGACAACTTACAAGTTGAGCAGACCTCCCTTGTCATTGTAGACAACTTACAAGTTGAGCCGACCTCACTTGTCATTGTAGACAACTTATTAGTTGAGCCGACCTCCCTTGTCATTGTAGACAACTTACAAGTTGAGCCGACCTCACTTGTCATTGTAGATAACTAACAAGTTTAACCGACCTCCCTTGTCATTGTAGAAACTAACAAGTTTTGCCGACCCCCCTTTTCATTGTAGACAACTAACAAGTATAGCTTACCTCCCTTTTCATTGTAGACAACTTACAAGTTTAGCCGACCTCCCTTGTCATTTTAGATAACTTACAAGTTGAGTCCCCTCCCCTGTCATGGTAGACAATTTATAAGTTGAGCCGACCTCCCTTGTCATTGTAGACAACTTACAAGTTTAGCCGACCTCTCTTGTCATTGTAGACAACTTACAAGTTGAGCCGACCTCCCTTGTCATTGTAGACAACTAACAAGTTGAGCCGACCTCCCTTGTCATTGTAGACAACTTACAAGTTGAGCCGACCTCCCTTGTCATTGTAGACAACTAACAAGTTGAGCCGACCTCCCTTGCCATTGTAGACAACTAACAAGTTGAGCCGACCTCACTTGTCATTGTAAACAACTAACAGGTTTAGCCGACCTCCCTTGTCATTGTAGACCACTTGCAAGTTGAGCCGACCTCCCATGTCATTGTAGACAACTTACAAGTTGAGCCAACCTCCATTGTCATTGTAGACAACTTACAAGTTGAGCCGACCTCACTTGTCATTGTAGATAACTAACAAGTTTAACCGACCTCCCTTGTCATTGTAGAAACTAACAAGTTTTGCCGACCTCCCTTTTCATTGTAGACAACTAACAAGTATAGCTTACCTCCCTTTTCATTGTAGACAACTTACAAGTTTAGCCGACCTCCCTTGTCATTGTAGATAACTTACAAGTTGAGTCCCCTCCCCTGTCATGGTAGACAACTTATAAGTTGAGCCGACCTCCCTTGTCATTGTAGACAACTTACAAGTTGAGCCGACCTCCCTTGTCATTGTAGACAACTTACAAGTTGAGCCGACCTCACTTGTCATTGTAGACAACTTACAAGTTTAGCCGACCTCCCTTGTCATTGTAGACAACTTACAAGTTTAGCCGACCTCCCTTGTCATTGTAGACAACTTACAAGTTTAGCCGACCTCCCTTGTCATTGTAGACAACTTACAAGTTGAGCCGACCTCCCTTGTCATTGTAGACAACTAACAAGTTGAGCCGACCTCCCTTGTCATTGTAGACAACTTACAAGTTGAGCCGACCTCCCTTGTCATTGCAGACAACTAACAAGTTGAGCCGACCTCACTTGTCATTGTAGACAACTAACAGGTTTAGCCGACCTCCCTTTTCATTGTAGACAACTAACAGGTTTAGCCGACCTCCCTTGTCATTGTAGAACAGAGTTCCCCAAACGGTGGTCCGTGGACCGGCACGGTACGCCAGCCTTACGTTACCGGTCCAGAGAGCATGAATATTGATGTTTATATAGAAAGAATATGTAATTAATAAATCTGGCACCGGTCCCTGGTGCAGTGTCGAAACTTGTCCAGCGGTCCTTGAAACTTAACAGTTTGGGAAACGCTGTTGTAGATAACGTACAAGAGATCCACATGTCACAAACAGTTCCCTACTGTTTGAATCCCACTATTATCATATAATAATATCTGGCCAGCCCAGAGCACCAATTTGTGTTTTGAAGAGACACTTTCCGCACTGCCGTAGAAAGGGTGGGCGGATGTGGCGGTCTACCCCGGGCGCCACTATTTCCTTATATAGATGAGCGGCATTTTTTACCAACTGCCGAGGGTTTTTGTTTTAGAGGAGGCGTCTAAAAACTTTACCCGCCCCTGGTGGCACTAACCCTAGCATCGCCACTGTCATGAACGTAATGGTGAAAGTGAATTTCACTTAGTGGGGGAAGGGGGGGGGGGGCTAATAGCTCAACTATCGAGGAGAGAGCTTAATGAAGTTTTGAAGGACCAGGCGCGTTAGATCAGTTGTTCTCAACATTCCTAATACCGCAACATTTTAATACAATTCCTCATGTTGTGGTAACCCCAACCATAAAATTATGTTCGTTGCTACTTCATAAATGTGTTTTCATATGGTCTTAGGCCCTCTGGGTAAGCTTCGTTCGAACCCTAAGGATTGAGAACCACTGCGTTAGATAGACAATATCCCGGGAACTCTAAAGTAGACTAAAAGAAAGATTTTTATGGTGTCTTCGTCTTTGTTTCTCCACTCTCACATCCACTCCACAGATTGTGTAGCACACTGAGCAACAATTGATCCCCCCCCCAAATCTGTCGGTCCGTCCGTCCGCCTGCTGCTCGATTCACTTCATTTTCAAGGCTGATTTCCAATTTCCAAGATAAAACTTACACAAAGGACATTGCTCTGAATTTTAAAGTTGTACATAACATGAAAACACCAAAGTTTGAGCAGTCTAAACACTCCCCCTATATAAACATCCCCTAATATAAACATTTCCCCTATATAAACACTCCCCAATATAAACACTCCTCATATATAAACATTCCCCGATATAAACACTCCCCCTATATAAACATCCCCCGAGATAAACACTCCCCCAATATAAACATCCCCCGATATAAACATCGCCCAATATAAACATCCCCAAATATAAACATCCCCCTATATAAACACTCCCCCGATATAAAAATCCCCCTATATAAACACTCCCCCGATATAAACATCCCCCAATATAAACATCCCCCGATATAAAAACTCCCCCAATATAAACATTGTAGACAACTTACAAGTTGAGCCGACCTCCCTTGTCATTGTAGACAACTTACAAGTTGAGCCGACCTCCCTTGTCATTGTAGACAACTTACAAGTTGAGCCGACCTCCCTTGTCATTGTAGACAACTAACAAGTTGAGCCGACCTCCCTTGTCATTGCAGACAACTAACAAGTTGAGCCGACCTCACTTGTCATTGTAGACAACTAACAGGTTTAGCCGACCTCCCTTTTCATTGTAGACAACTAACAGGTTTAGCCGACCTCCCTTGTCATTGTAGAACAGAGTTCCCCAAACGGTGGTCCGTGGACCGGCACGGTACGCCAGCCTTACGTTACCGGTCCAGAGAGCATGAATATTGATGTTTATATAGAAAGAATATGTAATTAATAAATCTGGCACCGGTCCCTGGTGCAGTGTCGAAACTTGTCCAGCGGTCCTTGAAACTTAACAGTTTGGGAAACGCTGTTGTAGATAACGTACAAGAGATCCACATGTCACAAACAGTTCCCTACTGTTTGAATCCCACTATTATCATATAATAATATCTGGCCAGCCCAGAGCACCAATTTGTGTTTTGAAGAGACACTTTCCGCACTGCCGTAGAAAGGGTGGGCGGATGTGGCGGTCTACCCCGGGCGCCACTATTTCCTTATATAGATGAGCGGCATTTTTTACCAACTGCCGAGGGTTTTTGTTTTAGAGGAGGCGTCTAAAAACTTTACCCGCCCCTGGTGGCACTAACCCTAGCATCGCCACTGTCATGAACGTAATGGTGAAAGTGAATTTCACTTAGTGGGGGAAGGGGGGGGGGGGCTAATAGCTCAACTATCGGGGAGGGAGCTTAATGAAGTTTTGAAGGACCAGGCGCGTTAGATCAGTTGTTCTCAACATTCCTAATACCGCAACATTTTAATACAATTCCTCATGTTGTGGTAACCCCAACCATAAAATTATGTTCGTTGCTACTTCATAAATGTGTTTTCATATGGTCTTAGGCCCTCTGGGTAAGCTTCGTTCGAACCCTAAGGATTGAGAACCACTGCGTTAGATAGACAATATCCCGGGAACTCTAAAGTAGACTAAAAGAAAGATTTTTATGGTGTCTTCGTCTTTGTTTCTCCACTCTCACATCCACTCCACAGATTGTGTAGCACACTGAGCAACAATTGATCCCCCCCCCAAATCTGTCGGTCCGTCCGTCCGCCTGCTGCTCGATTCACTTCATTTTCAAGGCTGATTTCCAATTTCCAAGATAAAACTTACACAAAGGACATTGCTCTGAATTTTAAAGTTGTACATAACATGAAAACACCAAAGTTTGAGCAGTCTAAACACTCCCCCTATATAAACATCCCCTAATATAAACATTTCCCCTATATAAACACTCCCCAATATAAACACTCCTCATATATAAACATTCCCCGATATAAACACTCCCCCTATATAAACATCCCCCGAGATAAACACTCCCCCAATATAAACATCCCCCGATATAAACATCGCCCAATATAAACATCCCCAAATATAAACATCCCCCTATATAAACACT
>CAXITT010000767.1:122828-140716 GCA_964033795.1 Lymnaea stagnalis | reverse complement strand
CCATGAGCAGTGCGTCACTTGTATGTGCCCATGAGCAGTGCGTCACTTGTATGTGCCCATGAGCAGTGCGTCACTTGTATGTGCCCATGAGCAGTGCGTCACTTGTATGTGCCCATGAGCAGTGCGTCATTTGTATGTGCCCATGAGCAGTGCGTCGTTTGTATGTGCCCATGAGCAGTGCGTCATTTGTATGTGCCCATGAGCAGTGCGACATTTGTATGTGCCCATGAGCAGTGCGTCATTTGTATGTGCCCATGAGCAGTGCGTCATTTGTATGTGCCCATGAGCAGTGCATTATTTTTATGTGCCCATGAGCAGTGCGTCACTGGTATGTGCCCACGAGCAGTGCGTGACTTGTATGTTCCCATGAGCTGTGCGTCACTTGTATGTGCCCATGAGCAGTGCGTCACTTGTATGTGCCCATGAGCAGTGCTATAGGAACCTGTCTCACAACACTCTAATGTCTCTAGTCTCAACACACTAATGTCTCAACACACTAATGTCTCAACACACTAATGTCTCAACACACTAATGTCTCAACACAATTATGTCTCAACACACTTATGTCTCAACACACTTATGTCTTAACACACTAATGTCTCAACACACTTATGTCTCAACACACTTATGTCTCAACACACTTATGTCTCTACACACTTATGTCTCAACACACTTATGTCTCAACACACTTATGTCTCAACACACTAATGTCTCCACACACGTATGTCTCAACACACTTATGTCTCAACACACTAATGTCTCAACACACTTATGTCTCAACACACTTATGTCTCAACACACTTATGTTTCAACACACTAATGTCTCCGTACAAATTTTGATGTATAGGAATCAAAACTTATAGTGGGGTAAAAAAATGACTTAAGGATCCTTCGTACTTCCAACGTAAAGGATCACTATCCATCAAAACACCTGTAATATATAATCCATATAATCTAATGAACTATAATCCATCTAAACCGATGTTTCTCAAAGTGGTTGGTACCGCCCTCCAAGGGGTGGTGCTATAGTTTAGGGGGGCGCTGAGAAGCTTAGACATGATAGGGGGCGTTTTGACTCCCCAATGAGGCGCTAGGGGAATTCTATACAGAATACTTTTCATTAAATTAATATATATATATATATTAAAGAAATAAAACGCTGCTGTTTTTATTGTTGGCGTCAAATAAGAGTCGAGGATAGACATTTTTTTTTTCCTAGACAAGAGAGAAAAGACACTTTGATCGCACTTCCAAACTACAGTGATTATCACCATGACAATTATTCTAACGTAGCTTAGATTTCGGCCTAACGAGCTGGCAACGCGTAATATTCTTAAGGGCTTTACGAATTAGCCCACACCTGTTCAGTTAGTGTTAAGTATAGTTTTCAATGCTTCCAATCTAAACACCGTAGACTCCCATGCGTCATTAAAATATTAAAATGCATTTTGTTATGGCTAAATCGGGAAAGTCTCAAACAGTGGGCGGAAGAACACATATGTTAGGCGTCGTTCGCAAATTACGCAAAAAATTACCTTCTTAGACCCCCCCCCCCGGTCCCAAAGTGCCCCAACTTTTTTTCCCCTCCCCCCCCCCCCCCCCCCTCAGTGTCACGTCACACCTAAAAAAATGAAAACATACACAACGTTTTCCTAACTAAACCAAGATTTGATTTTATTCTTGAACATTTTCCCATAATGGATTAACCCGATGTTGCATGATTAGAAATCTGTGACGCGAAACAACGTAGTCATCCCCGCGCCGAATTTAAAATGGCCGCAACAGTTTTTGCGCAAAAGGTCTGCGCGACTGACTTTCACGTGACCTATAATACCCGAGGCAATTTCGACCTTAAATTAGTTTTTTTTAAATTAATTGAATACAGATTTTTCAAAATTAGAAAATTTTAGATTTAATTTTTTTTTCTTAATTGTGACGTCACAATCTTCCCCCTCCCCTTTTTTTTTTCCCTAGAGCGTGACGTAATTTGTGAACGGCCCCTTAGTGTGGTCCTAATTTCCTAACATGGCCGTACAGCCAATCACAATTATAATTTGACATTAAAATTAGATGAATTGACCTGACAGATAATGAGCTTTTGGGCAGTTTGGATCAAGACAACGAAATCTATTTTCAGAATGCGGATAAAGGATAAAGGTGGGGGGGTATTTTTTTTCTTTTTTCGTTGTTATGGGATGTCTTCCACCAAATGAAAATTATAATTACTAGCATGGGATTACGCTAGGTGTAGCACCACCATTGAGTGGTTGAAACCGCCCTGCTTATCCCGGGGAGGCGGGACAGAAGTGGTGCAGTGCACGAACAACGACGTCAATTGTTTGGTGACGAGATTTGCCCAACAAAATTAAAGCGACATCACCGAGGTTTACACACAAAAATTATTTCCCCTTGCCGGCAACTGTATTGCTCCAATACACCCCTTAGAGAATTGTGTGGGTTTTTTTGGGCGGGAGTTCATTTTAAGAGTTTGTTTTAGGATATTTCATTTCTTTTAATTTTAATTGTGTGTTTGTTTTTCTATCCGTGTGTGTGTTGGGGGGGGGGTGGGGTATATTGTGAGTTGGATTGTGTGTGTGGCGGTCTGTATCATAAAAAGATAACTCAATTTTTTTGGGCGGGAGTTCATTTTAAGAGTTTTTTTTAGGATATTTCATTTTTTTTAATTTTAATTGTGTGTTTGTTTTTCTATCCGTGTGTGTGTTGGGGGGGGGTGGGGTGGTGTTGGTTAAAATATTGGAAGGCTGTTGGTTAAATTATTGGAGGGGCGTTGGTTAAATTATTAGAGGGTCGTTGGTTAAATTATTGGAGGGTCGTTGGTTAAATTATTGGAGGGTCGTTGGTTAAATTATTGGAGAGTCGTTGGTTAAATTATTGGAGGGGTGTTGGTTAAACTATTGGAAGGCTGTTGGTTAAATTATTGGAGGGTCGTTGGTTAAATTATTGGAGGGTCGTTGGTTAAATTATTGG
This sequence comes from Lymnaea stagnalis, assembly GCA_964033795.1. Classification (NCBI taxonomy): domain Eukaryota; kingdom Metazoa; phylum Mollusca; class Gastropoda; family Lymnaeidae; genus Lymnaea; species Lymnaea stagnalis. Next base: position 137,728 of record CAXITT010000767.1, on the reverse strand, counting down.
AGGGTCATTGGTTAAATTATTGGAGGGTCGTTGGTTAAATTATTGGAGGGTCGTTGGTTAAATTATTGGAGGGTTGTTGGTTAAACTATTGGAGGGTCGTTTGGTTAAATTATTGGAGGGTCGTTGGTTAAATTATTGGAGGGTCGTTGGTTAAATTATTGGAGGGTCGTTGGTTAAATTATTGGAGGGTCGTTGGTTAAATTATTGGAGGGTCGTTGGTTAAATTATTGGAGGGTCGTTGGTTAAATTATTGGAGGGTCGTTGGTTAAATTATTGGAGGGTCGTTGGTTAAATTATTGGAGGGTCGTTGGTTAAATTATTGGAGGGTCGTTGGTTAAATTATTGGAGGGTCGTTGGTTAAATTATTGGAGGGTCGTTGGTTAAATTATTGGAGGGTCGTTGGTTAAATTATTGGAGGGTCGTTGGTTAAATTATTGGAGGGTCGTTGGTTAAATTATTGGAGGGTCGTTGGTTAAATTATTGGAGGGTCGTTGGTTAAATTATTGGAGGGTCGTTGGTTAAATTATTGGAGGGTCGTTGGTTAAATTATTGGAGGGTCGTTGGTTAAATTATTGGAGGGTCGTTGGTTAAATTATTGGAGGGTCGTTGGTTAAATTATTGGAGGGTCGTTGGTTAAATTATTGGAGGGTCGTTGGTTAAATTATTGGAGGGTCGTTGGTTAAATTATTGGAGGGTCGTTGGTTAAATTATTGGAGGGTCGTTGGTTAAATTATTGGAGGGTCGTTGGTTAAATTATTGGAGGGTCGTTGGTTAAATTATTGGAGGGTCGTTGGTTAAATTATTGGAGGGTCGTTGGTTAAATTATTGGAGGGTCGTTGGTTAAATTATTGGAGGGTCGTTGGTTAAATTATTGGAGGGTCGTTGGTTAAATTATTGGAGGGTCGTTGGTTAAATTATTGGAGGGTCGTTGGTTAAATTATTGGAGGGTCGTTGGTTAAATTATTGGAGGGTCGTTGGTTAAATTATTGGAGGGTCGTTGGTTAAATTATTGGAGGGTCGTTGGTTAAATTATTGGAGGGTCGTTGGTTAAATTATTGGAGGGTCGTTGGTTAAATTATTGGAGGGTCGTTGGTTAAATTATTGGAGGGTCGTTGGTTAAATTATTGGAGGGTCGTTGGTTAAATTATTGGAGGGTCGTTGGTTAAATTATTGGAGGGTCGTTGGTTAAATTATTGGAGGGTCGTTGGTTAAATTATTGGAGGGTCGTTGGTTAAATTATTGGAGGGTCGTTGGTTAAATTATTGGAGGGTCGTTGGTTAAATTATTGGAGGGTCGTTGGTTAAATTATTGGAGAGTCGTTGGTTAAATTATTGGAGTGTCGTTTGTTAAATTATTGGAGGGTCGTTGGTTAAATTAATGGAGGGTCGTTGGTTAAATTATTGGAGGGTCGTTGGTTAAATTATTGGAGAGTCGTTGGTTAATTTATTGGAGGGTCGTTGGTTAAATTATTGGAGGGTCGTTGGTTAAATTATTGTTGGGTCGTTGGTTAAATTATTGGAGGGTCGTTGGTTAAATTATTGGAGGGTCGTTGGTTAAATTATTGGAGGGTCGTTGGTTACAACGTCATCTTAGAGTCATACTTAATGAATGCCTTAGAACGGTGACCAAGTTAAAAAATCCAAGGATCGCGTGCTGTTATTGAGTCCAGCTGACCAATTTGTTTGGTAACGGTGTTGGTTACTAGGGGCAACATTTAATTGGATAACTACGGTGTTGTGAAAGAACTTTAAGGCCACGGTGCTAATTACCGGGGTAACATTTAATTGGAGAATTACGGTGTTGCAAATTATCTTTAAGATAGCGCTAACCATGTGATAACAAAAAGGGGGTTGCTGCAAAGTGTGTGGGGGGGGGGTCGTTATCAGTTCACGGATAAGTCAGTGTGGCACTAAGGCGTGGGTTCGAACAAAACAGGGTTTGGCTTTGTGACTTCAAGTGCACGCCCTTTACAGAGTTTCAACTTACCGATGCCCTGACCAGTGTGCTGACCATGGCACACCATGATGGCATTTGTTTTGATTTCACGGTTGCTACTTTTAAATTTATTTATTTTTAAATTTCATGTTTTTTTCTAAGTATCGCTGATTTGGAGAAGTATTTGTTTTCAAAGGTGAATATTTCGAGTGAAAAGACAACTGGGATCGGCAATGTTGCATTCATGGCAAGACGAATGGGATCGGAAATGTTGCGTTCATGGCAAGACAAATGGGATCGGAAATGTTGCGTTCATGGCAAGACGAATGGGATCGGAAATGTTGCGTTCATGGCAAGACGAATGGGATCGGAAATGTTGCGTTCATGGCAAGACGAATGGGATCGGAAATGTTGCGTTCATGGCAAGACGAATGGGATCGGAAATGTTGCGTTCATGGCAAGACGAATGGGATCGGATATGTTGCGTTCATGGCAAGACGAATGGGATCGGAAATGTTGCGTTCATGGCAAGACGAATGGGATTGGAAATGTTGCGTTCATGGCAAGACGAATGGGATCGGAAATGTTGCGTTCATGGCAAGACAGAACAGATGAAGTAAAATGTTTAAAGAGTCACACCCCGGGGCGTAGCTAGAGCGATTTCCGCCCGGGGTGTGCCAGAATTTTTGGCGCCTCAGTTTTACGAAAATAAACTATGCCATTGGCCGAAACTGCCGTTCCTCCAAATAAAGAAAGCAGTGCCGCCCGGGGGGACCGCTCCCCCACCCACTTCCTACACCACTGATCACACGACTGCTCCTTACGGCTCTTAGGGTGGAAATACACTGGGTCCGGATTTCACCGGATTTCAAGACTGACTAACCAGACCGAGTTAGTAAATAAAAAAATTAATGCAATAACAAAGTGAACATAGCTACAATTGCTCAGGTGACATCGGTGCTTCGCGTTGATGGACAAACGATCGCCGAACAAAACCAAAATATTTTTTTTTTCCGGTGGAATGGTCCGATTGAAAAGGTCACGGCCATTGTTATGATTATGATAAACTATTGTTTTTTTTAAAAATCAATGAATTTATGTATGAAGAGAAGTTTAAGTTGAACAACAGGACAATGTAAGTGAACCTACAACATGTATTTCGGGCATTAAAGTAGGCCCCATGTTATTTATTAAGGTATATAGCTATTTAATTTAATTTGTCATCAATTAGGCCTACTTCTTTACCATAATAATTAATTAACATTACACTACTGGTCATAAGAGGTCAAGGCCGTTGTTATGATAAAACAATGATTAGGATGCCTTCGATTGCTAATTATCAACAATGTCAGACGTATTTTTCTACCAAACAACCGGTCTCGTCTGCCAGTCTTGGATGCCGGTTCAGTGTGTTTCCACCCAATGTAAGGCTGTGGTATTCGTGATTCGAGCACATGACGTCATGTTGGATCTGCCGTCTGTTGTGAATAAAGTTAAGCAGCGTAATGGCGTATCTTATTTTAACGGACACAATACTTACATCAGGTCTTGTCCGAAAGAGTCTGATACCTGGTCCAAGGGTCCAACTTTTGCTTTGGCTCCAACTACACCACAATCCTACACACAATCCTACACACACTCCTGCACACAATCATGCACACAATCCTAAACACAATCCTATACACACTCCTAAACACAATCCTATACACACTACTACACACAAAGCTATACACACTCCTACAGACAATCCTATACACACTCCTACTCACAATCCTATACACACTCCTACACACAATCCTATACACACTACTACACACAAAGCTATACACACTCCTACAGAGAATCCTATACACACTCCTACACACAATCCTATACACATTCCTACACACAATCCTATACACACTCCTACACACACTCCTGCACACAATCCTGCACACAATTCTAAACACACCCATCCAGGACGGTCTACTTAGAGTCCAAATGCATCAGTTATGTGAGTATCAATCGGTGGCAAACAGGGTTGGATGAGTGACAGTATCAATCGGTGGCAGGCAGGGTTGGATGAGTGACAGAATCAATCGGTGGCAGGCAGGGTTGGATGAGTGACAGTATCAATCGGTGGCAGGCTGGGGTGGATGAGTGACAGTATCAATCGGTGGCAGACGGGGTTGGATGAGTGACAGTTTCAATCGGTGGCAGGCTGGGGAATGAGTGACAGTATCAATCGGTGGCAGGCAGGGTTGGATGAGTGACAGTATCAATCGGTGGCAGGCTGGGGTGGATGAGTGACAGTATCAATCGGTGGCAGACGGGGTTGGATGAGTGACAGTATCAATCGGTGGCAGACGGGGTTGGATGAGTGACAGTATCAATCGGTGGCAGACGGGGTTGGATGAGTGACAGTATCAATCGGTGGCAGTCGGGGGTGGATGAGTGACGGTATCAATCGTTGGCATTCAATCGGTGGCAGTCAGGGCTGGATGAGTGACAGTATCAATCGGTGGCAGGCGGGGTTGGATGAGTGACAGTATCAATCGGTGGCAGACGGGGTTGGATGAGTGACAGTATCAATCGGTGGCAGACGGGGTTGGATGAGTGACAGTATCAATCGGTGGCAATCTGGGGTGGATGAGTGACAGTATCAATCGGTGGCAGGCAGGGTTGGATGAGTGACAGTATCAATCGGTGGCAGGCTAGGGTGGATGAGTGACAGTATCAATCGGTGGCAGACGGGGTTGGATGAGTGACAGTATCAATCGGTGGCAGACGGGGTTGGATGAGTGACAGTATCAATCGGTGGCAGGCTGGGGTGGATGAGTGACTTTTCAAAACAACACGTAATGATGACAGTCCGGGCCTGTAGGCTTCCCTCGGTGACCAAATTGGTATTGATCTGGTGGAGAAGAAGAAATACAAGGGCGTAGTTTGGGGGGGAGGGGGAAGCCAGGGGCGGTGGTTTACGATGGAAAACAAATAGTTTTCATGTGCGTCCACCAGGAACTGATTAGGGAAAGGAAAACGTTGAGCCTTAGCCGGACAGCGATTCTCAAAGAGATGGCGTGGCTCTGTCACTGGGCCATGCATTTTCCTGAGGATTTTCCACTCCAAAGTGTGTAGCTGGTTCTCTGCTTTTCTGGTTAGGGGCCAAGTAAAATACTACTGGGTCTTATGAAATTGGTGTATAATGTCTTCTATGTTTTTCTTGAGAGGATTTTTGCTTCATGGTAGCTTGTGTAGGTTGAAATAAGAACGGTTGCCTGCTGTTATCCTTTATTTCACCTCCGACATTATTTCATTGTGCTCATTTATAGTTGCTTCTAGATAACGTGAAAGTAGCAACTCAATCAAAGGTGTGGTTTCTTATTTTTTGTGGTCACCAGTATGCTTTTTTCGTAACATTACCATAAATTCTTTCCTCCCTTCATTTACCTCAAGACCAGCTGTAAATGAGACGTCGTAAAGTTCCTTGTATCCTTTAATTACATCATTTCCGTATCTGCCCATTAGCGCTATGCCAAGTACTGTAATGGCTGGCTATATAGAGCTCCTAAATGTTGTTGTTCTGTAACACCTCTCTGGAAGTAGCTTGTTATGGTTCCATTGTTGCTCACAGGAATGCTTCTAATAACTTTTTCTAGCGTGATGTTGAACCGGATACGTGAAATTGAATCTACTTTTTTTGAGGCCCTAATAAAATGGGAACTCCCTCGAGTATGCTTCCTGTACCTTGTTTCTACTTTTGGAGTTAGCCACTGTCATATGTATGAGCCGAGTAAGTTTATTAGGAACTTTATTAGGAGTACCTGTAGAGCGGTGTTACCCAGCGTGGGGCCCACGCCCCACAGGGAGGGACAATTCGATTGTTAAGGATGGCAATCCGTAAAATATTTTGATAAAGGAGATTTTGCTGCAGAAATGATGTTCGTAGATCATTTGAAAGCACCTCTACTGAAAAAGATAAAATATATAATAAGCTAAAAAAATTACTTAGATTTCAATAATATACCAATGAAAAGTATAATAACTTGTGCTACATATAATGCTCCTAATATGATGGGCAAGAAAAAGCTCTGCTTAAAATGTATGAAGGATGAGAATCCAGAAATGCTTCTTGTGCAATTTGAGAGCTTGGTAGCTAAACCTATTTCAATGAATGAAGTATTAAATTGAGTTATAAGGGGTATCAATGATATTAAAGCTAATGCCAAATGTGGTCTCATCAAGCTATTTTGTGAAGAACAAAATACAGACCATGTGGCACTTTGACATCACACTGAAGTACGTTGGCTCTCGGAAGGGAACTGCTTGAAAATATTTATGGAACGATTTGATACGCTGTGTGAAGTTTTTAGTGAGAAACCTTAAATGAAGGACCTGTTAAACAGTTGATGGCAAAGTATGTGTGAGTTATTTAGCCGATATCTTTGAAAGACTAAATATATGAAATAACCAACATAAAGCAGCTAATAAAACTCTTGTCGATTGCAATGGCAAAGATATTTGGTTTTATTACATTTTTTTGGAATTATGTCCAAAATGTGTTTGTTACAAAAAAATTTGAAAAGTTTCATTGGCTCAAAAAATATGAAGTGACAGATACCGCTATACTTGTTATTGTCGATCATCTAAAATTAGAAGAAAGATTTGTGATTTAAAATAAATTTACTTTCCAACTTCGATGATGCAGCCAATGTTAGTGTGATTGTGGTGATATTTTTTAGCATTAATAACTGATATTTAGGTGAGCATTGGCTCTATGAGAGCCACAATATTTATCGAAGATATATATGTTCTAGGTTGTAATTATATTTTAAATGCAAAGGGAAATCATTGGTCTATTTTGCATGAATTTTGCCCCTCCCCCCTTTTCCTGTCTAAATTTTCACTTACCATACTACTTTAAGTTACATTTTTAAGAAATTTAAATTACTTTTCAATTAAAATGGTAACGGCCAAAATATTCATTGGATGATTACTTATTAATATTCACTATGATCTCATTTTTTTATTTTAAAAAAAGAATGTAAATGATGATACTTTCCCCTTTCATTTTTCGATGTCTCCAGAATGTATGCGTGAGCGAATTTCTAAATTTCTAAATATTTCAGTTTCGACTTTGGCTTGGCTTCAGTTTCGGCCAAAAGTCTCGTTAAGCTTTTGATTTCGGTTTCGGTCGAAAGTCTCGTTAAATTTTTGGTTTCGGCTTCGATTTTGGTTTCGGCGAAAGTCATTTTTAACTTTAAGCGTAGTTTCGCTTTCGGCCAAAATACGAAAATCACTTTCGGTCAGTCTCTAATTTCCATTATTATTTTTGTTTTATTTCAAAAAAAAAGTAAAAATTAGGTAAACTTAGGCCTTTTCAATTGATTCAATTCTTGGAAATTCATCATCATGCTGATAAACATTTTTATTGACGAAATAACACACGTGTGCATGTATCACGGGTTCGTATTGTAATTATGTAGTAGACCTACGGCAGACCTGTTTACTTTATGATTTTGTGGAAAAATTTACGATTTTGAGATGTCCTTTTCGATTCTCCGCCAAGACCTGGCAGAACAACAATTTTAAAAGACCGATTAAAAAAATATTTTTCCCCCACCAATGGGGTGAGGGACTTTGGTCACCGAACGAAATAATTACGTCACCAGCGCGGAAAGAATTCTGTGTTGATAGAAGGCTAAATATTAATACAGCGATATCTTGCCAGTTTATTTATGAAAACACAAAGCATTAAATATCTAAATCTTTCGATTTCCGCCGAAAGTTTCGTTAAGCCTTTGGTTTCAGCTTCGGTTTTGACCAAAAGTCACTTTTAATTTTCATACTGATTTTGGTTTCGGTCGAAATCAGAAAATCTCTTTCGGTCGGTCTCTACTTTCCAGCTTTCTTAAGTAAGGTGATTTCTTTATAAGGTGAGCAATTCAGCTTGGATCCTTTCTTGTGAATAGGACTTATGAGCGCAGTGCCCCATTTTATTGGAATTTCTACCTCCTGTAAGATTCTGGATATGAGATCAGTTCACTTCCGTTTAATTTTATCAGTTCTGCAGTGATAAGGTCTATTCATGGGCCTTTGTTTTTCATGGTAAAGATCACATCTTTGATTCATTCAATGTTGGTTGGTTGACCAATGGGTCCGGTCATTCAGTGTTGGTTGACCAAAGGGTCACGTCCTCCTTGTGGTAGACCTTAATCCTCACTGGCTCTTCCATGTGAGCCATTTAGATGCTTTCAAAGTGTTGTGCCCATCTCTCTGGTACCCTACTGCTCTCTGTGATCAGTGCTCTACCCAAACTTCACATATGTTTGATCTTGTTTCAAAGCCGTTCCCCTCACATCTCTCTGTTTTGCCAACCCTTCTATCTCTGCTATTTTTCACTCTTCCCAATCACGTTTTTTTTTCCTTACTACACATTTTTTTAGCCTCCTTTCTTTTTACATACGCCGCATTTCTTTTTATATATGCCGTGTTCTTCTTGTCTCCCTTTGCTGCGTCATAAGCCGAGCCTTGTTTCTTTCTTCTATAAGTCTCTGAATTCTACGTCATATCATCATGATCTTTCCCTGTCTGTTTCAAACCATTTGTTGCTCTTGGGTTGTTTTTTGTTTTTTTTTGTGTTACACTTTTAACAATTTGATTCGTACTTTCCCATTGCTCATTTACAATGGTGGTATAGGCCTATTGGATAATTCTAGTTGATTTTGAATCTTCTGTTGATATGCCTCAGTAATTTGTGGGTCCATACTTAACCTCTTGCTGCTCTACTGTTTTAATCTAGTATCTCGTTTTTCGTGGATGTTACAAATTCTTTGTTTATATTTGATTTCTACTAGCAGATGTTTGAGTCTACGTCTGCCCACCTAGAGCTTCGGGCATCTAATGTGTATAAGTCTACGTCTGTCCCTCTAAAACTTCGTACATGTCTGAGTATACGTCTGCCGCTCTACAATGTCGTACATATAATATAATATGCCCGACTCTATGTCTGCCCATCTTAAGCTTCCTTCATCTTATATGCCGGAGCCATGCCTTTTGCCAGTGAGTATGTGATCTACTTGGTTACGGGTAAATCCATCTGGTAATTTCTTTCTGCACCTGTTTGTGTTGGAATGTTGTGCTGCTGATTATTAAAAAATGTCTATGCAGAAAATATTTTTAACAATGAGGAAAAAATCATATTTAAGTTTCTTCTACATTTAATTGGAATCCTTAAACAACATCTCCCCCTAGCTAGTCTTTACGTAAACTTTTCCGACCATCTCCCAAGCCTCTCCTTCACCTTCCACCCCCTTTCCCCATCTTCTCCGAACAACTGCCCACTTCTAAAACCCACTCCCCACATTCTCCCTACCTTCTCCCACCTTCTCCCACCCACTCCCGACCATCTTAAACCCCAATCAACACCTTCTAAAAACCCGATCCCCACCATCGCCCCACCTTTTAAACACCCACTCCCCACGTTCTCCCCACCTTTTAAACACCCACACCCCACCTTCTCCCCACCTTCTAAACACCCACTCCCCACGTTCTCCCCACCTTCTAAACACCCACTTCCCACCATCTCCCAGCTTCTAAACATCCACTCCCCGCCTTCTCCCCACCTTCCAAACACCTACTCCCACCATCTCCCCACCGTGTAAACACACACTTCCCACCTTCTCACCACCTTCTAACCACCCACTCCAACCTTCTAAACACCCACTCCCAACCTTCTAAACACCCATTCCACACCTTCTAGACACCCACTCCTCGCCTTCTAAACACCCATTCAACACCTTCTAAACAAACACTCCCCACCTTCTAAACACTCATTCCCCACCTTCTAAATACACACTCCTCACCTTCTAAACATCCACTCCCAACGTTCTTAACATCCGCTCCCCACCTTCTAAACATCCACTCCACACCTTCTCCTCACCTTCTAAACATCCACTCCCCACCTTCTCCCTACCTTCTAAACACCCACTCCACACCTTCTCCCCACCTTTTAAACACCCATTCCCCACAATCTCCCCATCTTCTAAACACCCACTCCCCATCATCTCCCAACATTCTAAACACCCACTCCCACCATCTCCCCACATTCTAAACACACACTCCCCACCTTCTCCCCACCTTCTAAACACTCACTCCCAACATCTCCCCACTTTCTAAACACCCATTCACCACCTTCTAAATACCCTCTCCCAACCTTCTCACAACTTTCTAAACACCAACTCCCCGACATCTCCCCACCTTCTAAACACCCACTCCCCACCATATCCCCACCTTGTAAACACCCACTTCCCACCCTCTCCCCACGTTCTAAACACCCACTCCCCACCTTCTAAACACCCATTCCCAACCTTCTAAACACACACTCCCCACCTTCTAAACACTCATTCCCAACCTTCTAAACACCCACTCCTTACCTTCTAAACACCCATTCCCCACCTTCTAAATACCCTCTCCCAACCTTCTCACCACTTTCTAAACAACAACTCCCCGACATCTCCCCACCTTCTAAACACCCATTCCCCACCATCTCTCCACCTTCTAAACACCCACTTCCCACCCTCTCCCCACGTTCTAAACACCCACTCACAACCTTCTAAACACCCATTCCCAACCTTCTAAACACACACTCCCCACCTTCTAAATACCCATTCCCCACCTTCTAAACACCCACTCCCCACCTTCTAAACACCCACTCCCAACATCTCCCTTCTTTCTAAACACCCACTCCTCACCTTCTCCCCACCTTCTACGCAACCACTCCCCACCATCTCCCCCACCTTCTAAACACCCACTCCCCACCATCTCCCCACCTTCTAAACACCCACCCCAACTTTCTAAACACCCATTCCCCACCTTCTAAACACCCACTCCCCACCCTCTAAACACCAACTCCCTACCTTCTAAACACCCATTAACAACCTTCTAAACACCCACTCCCCACCTTCTAAACACCCACTCCTCACTTTCTAAACACCCACTCCCCACCTTCTAAACACCCACTCCCAACGTTCTTAAATCCGCTCCCACCTTCAAAACATCCACTCCCCACCTTCCTAACATCCATTCCCCACCTTCTAGACATCCACTCCCAACCTTCTAAACATCCACACCCCGCATGGTCCCCACCTTCTAAACACCCACTCCCCACCTTCTCCCCACCATCTAAACACCCACTCCCCACCTTCTAAACATCCACCCCCCACCTTCCACCCACCTTCTTAACTCCGCTCCCACCCTCAAAACATCCACTCCCCACCTTCCTAACATCCATTCCCCACCTTCTAGACATCCACTCCCCACCTTCTAAACATCCACACCCCGCATGGTCCCCACCTTCTAAACACCCACTCCCCACCTTCTCCCCACCATCTAAACACCCACTCCCCACCTTCTAAACATCCACTCCCCACCTTCACCCCACCTTCTAAACATCCTCTCCCCACCTTTCCCACCTTCTAAACGTCAACTCCCCCCTTCTCCCGACCTTCTAAACATCCATTCCCCACCTTCTCCCCACCTTCTAAACATCCAATCCCAACCTTTCCCAACCTTCTAAACATCCACTCCAAACCTTCTAAACATCCACTCCAACCTTCTAAACACCCACACCCAACCTTCTTAACATCCGCTCCCCACCTTCTAAACATCCAATCCCCACCTTTCCCCACCTTCTAAACATCCACTCCCCACCTTCTCTGCACCTTATAAACACCCATTCCCACCTTCTAAACATCCACTCCCCACCTTCTAAACATCCTCTCCCCACGTTCTCCCAACTTAAAAACATCCACAACCCCACATTCTCGCCATATTCTAAATACCCCCTCCCCACCTCCTCCCGATTCTTCTAAACACTCACTCCCTACCATCTCCCAAACTTCTAAACGTCAACTCCCCACCTTCTCCCCACCTTCTCCCCACTTTCTAAATATCCACTCCCAGCCTTCTCCCCACCTTCCAAACATCCACTCCCCACCTTTCCCCACCTTCTAAACACCCACTCCCCACCTTCTAAACATCCAGTCCCACCTTCTAAACACCCACTCCCAACCTTCTTAACATCCGCTCCCCACCTTCTAAACATCCACTCCCCACCTTTCCCCACCTTCTAAACACCCACTCCCCACCTTCTAAACATCCAGTCCCACCTTCTAAACACCCACTCCCAACCTTCTTAACATCCGCTCCCCACCTTTTAAACATCCACTCCCCACCTTTCCCCACCTTCTAAAAATCCATTCCCCACCTTCTCAACGCCTTCTAAACACCCACTCACCACCTTCTAAACATCCACTCTCCACCATCTCCCCACCTTCTAAACACCCCCTCCACAACTTCTAAACATCCACTCCCCACCTTCTAAACACCAAATCCACACGTTCTCCCCACCTTTTGAACACCCACAACTCCACCTTCTCCCCATATTCTAAATACCCACTCCCCACCTCCTCCCCATCTTCTAAACACCCACTCCCTACCATCCCCCCACCTTTTAAACATCTACTTCCCACCTTCTTAACATCCACTCCCCACCTTCTAAACACCCAATCCACACGTTCTCCCCACCTTTTGAACACCCGCAACTCCACCTTCTCCCCATATTCTAAATACCCACTCCCCACCTCCTCCCCATCTTCTAAACACCCACTCCCTACCATCCCCCCACCTTCTTAACATCCACTCCCCACCTTCTTAATATCCACTCCCCGACTTCTTAACATCCACTCCTCACCTTCTAAACATCCACTCCCCACCTTCTAAACATCCATTCCCCACCTTCTAAACATCCACTCCCCACCTTCTAAACATCTATTCCCCACCTTCTAGACATCCACTCCCCACCTTCTAAACACCCACTCCCCACCTTCTAAACATCCACTCCCCACCATCTAAACATCCATTCCCCACCATCTAAACATCCACTCCCCACCTTCTAAACATCCATTCCCCACCTTCTAAACATCCACTCCCCACCTTCTAAACATCCATTCCCCACCTTCTAGACATCCACTCCCCACCTTCTAAACATCCATTCCCTACCTTCTAAACATCCATTCCCCACCTTCTAAACATCCACTCCCCACCTTCTAAACATCCACTCCCCACCATCTAAACATCAACTCCCCACCTTCTAAACATCCATTCCCCACCTTCTAGACATCCACTCCCCACCTTCTAAACATCCACACCCCGCCTTGTCCCCACCTTCTAAACACCCACTCCCCACCTTCTCCCCACCTTCTAAACACCCACTCCCCACCATCTCCCCACCTTCTAAACACCCACTCCCCACCTTCTAAATACCCACTCCCCACCTTGTCCCCACCTTCTTAACTCCCACCCCACCTTCTACCCACCTTTTAAACACCCACCCCCACCTTCTCCCCACCTTTTAAATACCCACTCCCCACCTTCTAAACACCCATTTCCCAACCTTCTAAACACCCACTCCCACCTTCTCCCCACCTTCTAAGCATCCACTCCCCACCTTCTCCCCAACTTTTCCACAGACTATCCCCGACTACTCCCCAGCCTCTCCCAACCGTCGGCCCACTTTTTCCCTTTCTCCCTGGGCTATCCCCACTTTCTGCAGGATGTGAGTTTAAATACACAAAACAAAAAAAAGCCCTTTCAGAGCACATCCCCTATTTTGTGTCCTCGTAACATGATCACATGCAATACAACTGATATGCACTAAGATGAAATGGTGCTATTAAAAAAAAACAACTTAAAACCACATTAATATTCATTATTGGTGAACTTTTTAATCTGATCCCTTTACTTTATTGCGTGTTGTCGAATTCTCTTTCACAAGTTTCCTTCTGGTCAAGTAACTGTTGTTCTTTGGTCAAAATATTCATGTCCAGTCATTGGCTCAAAGAAATGTGATATTTGATAAAGACTGTGCTTGACACGAGCCACTGGTCATTTCGATGACGTTGTAAAGATGATTGGAGAAGGATGACGTTGTAAAGATGATTGGAGAAGGAACACTGTTAAATCCAGGGGCGGATTCTTATGATCAAACACAAACAAGAGTGCCACCCTCACCCCCCTGTCCTGCGCTTATTTTGGTTAAAATGTTCGTACTAAAAAGTAGAGAATTTGTCGAAGACGAATTTAAATGCACTAAAAATTAGAGAAGGATGTTACATAATTCATTTCGCAAAGGAGGTCGATGTAGCAAATAGTTTTACAAGCGAAAAAATAACACAACATATTTAACTTACTCATAAATTTTGGGGGGGAATCCTTTGACTTCATGGAGTGCCTTACATTTGTCTTCATAGAGGGCCTTACTTTGGCTTTATAGAGTGCCTTCCTTTGGCTTTATAGCGTGCCTTACTTTGGCTTTATAGCGTGCCTTCCTTTGGCTTTATAGAGAGCCTTACTTTGGCTTTATAGAGTGCCTTACTTTGGCTTTATAGAGTGCCTTACTTTGGCTTTATAGCGTGCCTTCCTTTGGCTTTATAGAGAGCCTTATTTACCTTCTGCACAGACTTTCTCTTCATAATGAATTTTAAGAAATTTTAAGAAAATTATCTTCTACATTTTTGTGCTTTTAAACTCGTCGTTGAAATAAAATCTTTTTTTTTTTTTTTAAAGTTATTTCAATATTTTTTTGGATTCCGAATCCGGCCCTTAATAAATCATGTGTGTAATTTCAGAAGGATGAGCATAAAATACTCACATTCTATTTCAATTAACCTTGAAAAATTTGAAAGAAATTGGAAATTATTAAATTTTTAGGCTCATATGAAACTGCTGCAATAGCGAATAGGATTGTGTGGCATCTCGTCCTCGCTCCCAGTTAATGCAGTGGGAGCTGTTTCTTCAAATTTTAAATCCTTTCTTGACAAACAATGTTACAGGGGGGAACAGTAAAAAAAGAAAATGTCTTTCATTACGAAGAAAGCATCGTAGGAGGGAGGCAGGAGAGATTTCGCGTGGGGGGGGGGGGGGGG